>NW_019014660.1:143280-155431 GCF_000150535.2 Carica papaya | reverse complement strand
GTTGTATGTTACCTTAAAATGATTAAACTGTGGTGGAAGAGAAATCAAAACAAAGTACATAAATACTTATTCTGACAATTCCACTCTAAGTGCTTTGAACTTTGCATACACATGTGCATCTCTATTATGTGCTCTCTAATGTTTCCATTTTTCCTATACCTCATGGAAACAAGAGTCGACAGAAGTGTATATATTTTTGCCTTATCACTTCTGGTGAAACGTTGTTCTAGAGAATGAAGAAAATCTATAGCTGTTGTGATCTCATTACACATAGTGCCCCGAAAAACCTCTAGAATGGCCTGTTCAATAACCAATATATTCATACGGTTGATCCCATCTTTCAAACTCCTTTTCCTTAGGGTTGCCATCAGGAGTAATCAGATTGGGTTAATCAATTCATAAAGCTTAATCCAGATCCATAACTCCAAGCACAAGTCGAACATTATTCTTCCATTTCTTGAAATTTATGTTATTCAACATTGGAATGAAATTAATATTTGCGATGATACTTTCAGTAGAAAAGGAAGCTGAACAAAGAATATACCAAAATAAATTAATTAATACTCATATAAAATTATAAATTATAAAATTTAATAATGAATTTTAAATAAAGGTATATTCCCATCTTAAGATACCGAGCACTCCATTAACACTCTATCTTTGGACATAATATTAACTTATAAGTGGTACCTTGTAATAATAATTTACAGAAAGTAGAAATACACCAAACGATAAACATTCCTTTGGGCTTGTTTAAAGTTTACGTGTCATACTGAATAACTGTAACATATTCATTGCCACAAAAATAGAATGTAATAATGTTAAATATTAACCTTCCTTTGCTCTGATTAACATTCACATAAATTACATCCATCCAACTGTTTATATTATGAAATAAATAAATTATCCACAAGAGAAGTCAGTTTGGTGATATGTGATGTAAATTAAGTTATTTCAATATGTATATGCATATACTAATATTAAAATTAAAAATTAAAACTAAATTTAAACTGAATTAAAAAAAAAAATCAACCATAAAATGACCAAAAAATACTCTAATATATATATATTTGAAAAGTTAACTGTTGATCGGTCAAGCATTGGTCGACCGATCAACCGTTGATCGTTGACTGTCGATCATTGACCGATCAACCGTTGATCCTTGACCGAGTCGGGTCAATACCCGTCAGGTCCGAACTGGGTTGAGTCTGGATCAGGTTGGCCCATCCGAAACGGGCCTGGGTTTTGGGCAAGTCGATTGGACCTTTTCTCTTCTTGTGGACCAAGTCCACATAATTATAATTTTTAAAACTTAAACATAAAGAATCCATCAAACCCAAAACCCTTACTTCTTTAATTTTAAACAGAAAATTAAATAGTAAATTAAATTCTTGCAATATGTAACGATTACCTTTTAAGTATTTTTAAACTAAATTTAATTTAGCTGTTACGAACTAAATTTGGCAGCCGAATTGTTATAAACCGCCAGATTTTCTTCCTCATGCAATGGCGGTCGGCTGGTGCTTTATTATATATATATACATATATATGCATACATGCTTAAAATATATCTATATATACATTTACAATACTTAATTTCTTAATATATATGTTTCTTAATTTTTTGCATACATATATATATATATATATATATTCATTCAACTAAACAAAAAATGAATCCAAACTCTAAAATTTTGAATCCAAAATATAAAGTTTTAAATCTAAAACCTAAAATTACATAACAAAAAAAATAACTTTATCAAAAAATTCAATATGAGAAATGACTCTAGTACTAATTGTTAGAACAATATTTTTTTTCAAATTCGTAGATTTGTAAAAAATTAAACATACATTCTCGTACTGAATTAAAAAAAATATAATCGGAAGCGTACCTGAATCAATCGCAGAAGATATGTTCACATCTGACGGTAGGATCTTCTGAATCAATACGACACCTTGAACTAGTTTTTTCTGGTGACAGGATTTCAGAAAAATAAAATGACAATCTTTTGATTCGGGAACCATAACTGTCTTTTATATCGACTAACTTTTGTAATTTTTATTTCACCCATCATAAAATGAAAATATTACAAAAATACTATCTACACACTACAAGTCCATACTTAAACCTGATGCATTAAGGTCCAATATTGTTTACCCATATTTGATCCTTTTAACCGAGCTCATTAAATTGACAGCCTGATATGCATACTAAGATTCACATTAAGCACACATGTTAGAAAAATCCAACAGAACCAAGTCACCTTCTTCTAATTGTTGTTCCATTCTATGTCCATCAACATATTGTTTCATTCAGTTTTGAGCGTGAGCCATTTTTATTTGAGATCTCTACTCATTCGTTGCCTTTCTTCCAAAAAGGTTTCAAGGTCCGCTGAAGAAATTTCGATGTCGACAGTATCCATAAAAGTGGTTATGGATACCCATAGAGAGCCTAAAAAGGTGACATTTTTATGCTTGAATTATATGTGGTATTATACCACCATTCGGCTAGCCCGATCCATTTTGCCCATGAATTGACATTGGAGTGAGCCATACACTATAGGTACCCTTCCAAACACCAGTTGAGTTATTCAGTCTTATCATTCGTTTGCGGATGATACAAGGAACTGTAATAGAGAGTTATTCCTGTTAACCTCATTAATTCTTTCTAGAAGAGACTAGTGAATTTTGTCTTTGTTTGAAATAATGATTTGAGGGCTTTCATGTAACTAGTGAATCTGGTCAAGGAAGACTTGTGCTACTTTAAGGGCAGTACAAGGATGCTTCAGTGCTGAGAAATGAGCATACATGTCAAGCAATCCACTGCTACCATGATCGTGTCTTTGTTGTTGGACTTGGGCAATTGCTCAATAAAATCCATGAATATATGAGTCCACGTTTGTCTTGGTAGGGGAAGGGGTCGTAATAGCTCAAGAGTAAGAATTCGTTCTATCTTGCAATGATAAACTTCACACTGTTGAATCCACTTAATCAAATCTTTTTTCATTCCAAGCTAACTAAAATGTTGTTTGAGTTGTCCGTAGGTTCTTCTAATTCCTGAATGTCTTCCTGTGGAAGTATTATGACACTCTTGAATTATCTTTCGATGTAATTCATCAGATAACCAATAAGTAATCTTCCTTTGTTTATAAGTATTCCAAAATGTAGAGCATATCCTGGTTTGCTAATTGGACGAACCATTAATTTTTCCAAAAATGTGTACATGTACTCATCATTCAAGTAACTCTTTGAGACTTCTTCCATCCAGGAGGGTACAATAGTTGTTGTGAGAGTGGAAAAAATCTATAGAGATTCACACTCACTCTACGGTTCTCTTCGGGATAAGGCATCATCCACTTTGTCTTCCAATCACTGAAAATGTATCCAAAAATTCCTCTAAAATACAAAATTTTTAAAAGGAATAACTTGTGAAGAATACAAATTATTCAGAGTGGAAGAGAATCAATCTTTTTTATAAATGTGGAAAAAAATACTTCCCAAAACACCTATGCAAAGAGAAAATAGTCATAGCAATAGAAGAATGTGAAAAAGTGGAAGAGGAATGTGAATAAAAACAACCTCCATAGGAAGAACAACACGACAATACAGAAGACCCTATGACTCTATCGTTACAGGCCATAAGAGAAGGTTCTTCAGGAGGCACAGTTAATATAAAATGATTATTGAAAGGGAAACCTATTCTAATATTGTTAGATAGTGGAAGTTCACATTCTTTTGTAGATAAATCAATTCCAAGTGAAGTAAGAAATCTAGTAGTTCTAGGTAAACATCTTACAGTAATGGTGGCCAATGGTGAAAAGGTAGTCAGGTAAGGAGAATGCCATGGCATTGAGTGGCAGATACAAAGCCACGACTTCTGTTATAATTTCAAGATAATTCCTTTGCGGAATTATGATATGATTTTGGGAGTAGACTGGGTAAAACTTCACAATTGTATCATCTTTGATTAAAATCAAGGGTGAGTGTTGGAAGAGATGGAGAATGGATTAATTTACAAGGGATCAAAGCCCCCAAATCCCTAGTTCCACTAAAAAAGGAACCTTAAAAAAATAGTGGCTGGCTGAGGACAACAATGCTCGATGTATTGCATTTGGTCCTTAAAGGCTGAAGAAGCACATAAATAGAAAGTTGCAAATGAGTTTGTGGAACAAGTATTACAAAATTAGAGAGACATCTTTAATGAACCAGAAGGCCTCCCACCAATACGAGGAGTGGATCACACTATTCCTTTGGAATCAAGTAGCTCTCTTGTCAACTTTCGACCTTGCAGGTATCCCTACTTTTAAAGTAAAGAAGTAGACGAACAAGTCAAGAAGATGTTCGACGCTTCCATCATCTAACCCAGCCACTCTTCTTTCTCATCTCTAGTCTTGTTGGTTAAAAAAAGGATAGGTCATGGAAATTCTACGTAGACTATTGAGAGCTCAACAAACACACCATCAAAAATAAATTTTCCATACCAATTATTGATGATTTACTTGATAAATTACATGGGGCAGTTTTTTTTTCAAAAATTACCCTTCGATCAGGGTATTACCAAATCAGGATGAAGGATGAAGATGTATACAAAACAACATTTAGAACTCATCGTGGTTATTATGAGTTCCAGGTCATGCCTTTTGGATAATCGAGTTAACTCTCCTCATTGAACCGCACCTACTTTAGTCTTGAATTGACTCACGCATGTTCATCTTCTTTCTCTAATCAGCGCATCACTAACTCTGAACAGTGACTTTCGATGATGTTTGGCGAATCCAAATGAAGAAATTTACACCGTCTCATGTAAATAAGTGATAGTGGGTCGAACAATGTATTCATTGAATTCAAGCAATAAAATATCACATTTATGCATTTTTTCTCTCTAACAACTTTTTTGTCTCTCTACAACTTCTTTCTCCCTCTAAAACTAGTCTTTCTCTCTATAAAATATTCTCTCCTTCACATATTTATATTCTCTCTCTCTAAAGACTTTCCTCTCTCTCTCTCAAACTCTCTTTTTCTCTTACTCGACACCATTTATCTCTCAAACTCTCTATCTCTTTTCTCTCCCCTTGGCACCGTCTCTTCTCTCCTTCAAAAATCTCTTTTTTTTTTTAAATTCTAATTCTGCCCCACTCTATTTTCTCAATTTTAAATTCTGTCACAATCTTTCAAATTTTTTTTAAAATACCCACAAATATTTAACTTCACATTTTTTCAAAATCTAGTTTTGGTGAATCATATGTCTAAGGCAAGTCCTGACACAAAGAGTAGTGAATGGATGGGTGTCGAGCCTTTGTCTTGTAAAATATGTTTAACCTTGATAATTTTGATCTTGGGCTCTTCGTCAAGGTTGTTGCCTTAGATATAAGCTTCCCATAACTTTTTGAATAATTTCAATTGGACATCTAAAGCTCACATCATAGTTTTACTGTCTATTAATAATCAAACTAATATGGAACTTGATCTTTTAATTTCAATTTATATTTTGAGAACCCAAATTGTCTTGGATTTTGTCAATTTATTTACAATCACCCATATAACATGATGGTTTGATCTTCTTCTTGGCAACCCTACCACAAAATCCATTGTTCATATTTTCGCATTTCTATTGTGGAATTTGACAAAGGTTGAAGTAATCTAGTCACGATATTCAATCTTGATTTTAACATGTAAGACATTTTGAAACAAATTTAGAAATATCATTTTTCGTTCCATTCTCTTAATACATTAATCATATATTTTGATACATTTTAGTAAATTCTGGATGCATAGTATTCTTAAAGTAATGTGTTTTCTTCTAATATTTTTAATCTTAAGTTCTAGTTATTTGGAACAAAAAGTTTGCTCCTACATTCAAAACACCATCATTATATATATTAAAATCTAGTTTCAACCCATTTTTAATATCTTATACAATCAGTTTAATGTATTAAAATAGGCTATATTTTTAAGCTAGTAAGAAATAGACCTGAATTCATCATTTGTAATTATAAATTTAAATTTTTTTACCTATTCTAGTAATCTTTTCTTTGAGATCATCAAATATGCAAGAGAATAAGTACTTTTTCAAACTGAGTGCATTTTCTACAATATTAGTTTTTTCCATATCATAAAGAATTTTATAATCATAATATTTAAAGATATTAATCTATCTTGTTTGATGCATGTTGGGTTCTTTTTGTGAAAATAAATATTTGAGACTTATAATTATGTAAATTTCAAAATTTTAACCATACAAGTAATGACATACCAAATCTTCAAAGCATGTTGATTTCTTTAATCTAATAATAATCTTTAAGGAGATTGATCTATCTTCTTTAATACATGTTGAGTTTTTTTTTTTTTTTTGTGAAAATAAATATTTAACTCTTATGATTATGTAAATTTCAAAATTTTCACAATACAAGTAATGACATGCCAAATCTTCAAAGTAAATACGATTGATGCCAATTCCAAATCATGTATCACATAGTTTTATTCATAATTTTCTAACTATCTAGAGTCATATGCTATCACTGTACTATGTTGCATCAACACACATCCTAGTTCTTGATGAGAAGATCATTATAAATGATAACACCACTAGTGCCACATGGAATAACTAAAATAGGGCGTAGTTGTCAATTGATTCTTCAACTCATTGAAGCTTCATTCACTTTTTTCATTCCATATAAATTTTACATCTTTTAAATAAGTCGAGTTAAAAGAGCTACATTTCGAGAGAATCCTTCCACAAACTGACAATAATAATAATGTGGGGTAGAAAATGATTACTCCACCGGATCAAAAATACATCGATAATGAACCCATTATATTTAACAATTCAAAACTTAATTACCTAAATTAAACCCTCCCTATTAGAATCGCAATTAATGTATTGAAAGCCTATTTAGGTAACTAGAGAAAATAAAAAGAATAAAAAAAGACGCTACAACTTATTCGATAAGTCGATCCTGATTCTCCCCTCAATGAAGCAGTCTGAAGCTCTCTAGCTTAAAGACATATGAAGAACTCTAAAAAGTAATATAACTAACTTAAAGCAAAAACTTTGATTTATTCAATTATGAAGATGTGTGAATTATAATGTACAGTGAGATCCTTTTATGGGCTTTCACCTAAATAATTCTACTAGAATGCAAATAACTAAATTTAATCTAAATTCTAGCTAGATAATAATTTATACTAATCTTAAGATTAAAATATACTTAAAGAATTATTAAAATAATAGTTTAGTCTACTCTTAATATTAAAATAATAAATATTTGATCCTAAGAATAAAACATAAAATTTAAATTATAATAAAAATAATATTAAAATAATTTATGTAGATAAATTTCCCCCTTTTCCATGGGCTGTAATTTGCTATAGAATCCTTGAACAATTAAGCACCAAAAACACGTGGCAAAAAAGTCATTGGGGGTTTCAAGTTCCGTCCGCATGCTTCACCCGTGTGGGAGAGAAAATCCCATACGCTTCACCTGTGCGGGAGAGAAATTCTCACGTCTGAGGTGGGTCACACGTGTGGCATGGCTTAGGTGCACACGTCCTGCGCGTGGAGCTCGTGCACATTGTCCTACGCGTGCGAGCTTTCTGGCACGCTGTCTTCCTTACGCGAACCCCTTGTGTGTTGTCCCGGGCATGTGGACTGCCTAGTTCGCACAACCACGTGTGCGGCCCTTCTGACTTGGGCTGGTGGGCTGCCCTGCATTGGTGCAGGCCCGTCTCAGTGCACCAAGCCTCCTGACTACACATCCTCTTCTGGCTGAAGGCCCCTTGGCCCGAAAGGCCATTGGCCATCGTCTTCTTCTTGGGCTTCCACTAGTCCCTGCGATCTGCCCCCTTCATCACTTATTTGGACTAGCCTTGTTGGAAGCCCATTGGGCTGATCTTGCTTGATGGAATCAAAGAGCCACCTCACATAATCCAAGCTCCTTTGGATAGGGTCTTCTCGCTTCTCAGTCTCAATCATGCTTCCTAATTCACGACCTTTTCTTGTTTTGGGGCCTAACACACACGTCATACGGGCTGCCATGTAAAGTCGCGTGCGACATGCTAGGTGAATGTGCGCACATGCGCAACATGGCCAATTTCTTGCGGTTAGTTGTCACGCCTGCGGCTACCTTGGTCTTCACGGGTTCCACATTTCGGAAACATTTCAAGCCTTCTAGATATCATGTCAAATAACCTACAAGTTCAAGAAAACTTATAACTTCTGTAATATTAATTACCCTTTTCCACTTCAATTCTTTATGGAATAAGACATTCACCTTATTTGGATCTTGCGTGCCCCATAAATGCAATCTTGTTCTTCAATTTTTTAGACATACATTGTATCGCATAAAACCTTTGTCTAACATTTATTGTAATTGCTTCTTCAATTCTTCAAGTTTAGCACATGCCAATGAGAAGATTTAGAAATTTGACTTATTCTAGGAATCAAATTAATGGGGAATTCAGTTCCACAATTAGGAGGCAAACTTGGATTTTCTTTAGGGAAGACAGTTGAAAAACCTACAATTGGTATTCTTTTGGAAATCAACCTCATTAGTCTTTTTTCCACAACATAAGCCAATTGGTATTTGGAATATTAAAAGTAATAGTCTTCTAACGATAATATAATAAAAAAAATTAATTAATTTATACCAATATTACATTAAAATCTTAAATTTTTAAAAGATTGAGATCGACGAACTACTCTTTCTGTAATATTTATTATGAAAGATCGATGTATGAAATGAGAAATCAAATCATCATTATTGGGTGTAAATACTACAAATATGCAATCTATAAAACTGAATCAATATGTAACCTGCATGCAAATCGATATGACACAAATGAATATATAAAATCAGGATCAATCAAAGCACGAATTAAATTTTTTTAAATAGCAAACATACTTTTGATGACAGATTAAATAATTCTCAAAATTTTAAAGATAATTTATTTATAATCAAATATAAGTACAATATATAGAGAATAAAACTAAAAATTTATGATTACTTAACCCGTAGTTGCTGTAAATTTACGTTGTTAACAAATTGAAAAATAATTGTTTTAAAATTACAATTTAACAATCCATAATATATATATATATATATATAGAGAGAGAGAGAGAGTGACAGAGGTAACATCGGAAAAAATTATATAGCGTTCTTTTCTTTTTTGAAATAAAAAATAAAGATATTATGTTAATATCAACTATAATTTTATATATTAACATATCAAGATAAAATTTAAATATTAGTATCTACTCAAATTTTAAAATATAAGAATAAATTAATGCAACAATTTAATTTTTTAAGTATAATAATATAATTTTTAATCTACTACAAATTATGCACTATATAATTTTTGAATATAAAATATTTTTTATGATACATATAACAGCTATAATCTAAGTTTTTTTTAAAATATAAATAGAATTTAATTTTCAATTAATTACAAAATTATATTTTATATGTTATAGATTTTTAATTTTAAAAAATAATCAAATTTCATATGAATTGTCAAAAAGTTCCTAATTATAAAATTATTTTGAAAATTTCGTAATAAATTAAAAATAAATAAATAAAAGATGTTCAATTTTCAAATTTCAAAACGCTCCATAAGTATAAATTCCTAACTATACTCAGATTTAAATAAAAATACTGGCCAATTAATTACACATTTATGATTAGAGATAGAAATATTCTGAACAACGATTATATTTAACACAGTAACCTCAATTCGTAATCTCACCCACAGGTCAAATAACAAACTTTAATAATAATAATAATAATTACAGAATAACCATAATTCAACCTTCAACCAACTCAACAGTATGTAGTAAGTTGTTTGCCACGCAGTGATTAAAACCAAATAACTATAAATTTCCAAATAATTATAAATTTCTAAAATAACAAATGAAAGAACCATCGTAATAATACCCATCAAAGATTTCCTATATCTAATAACCACTATATCATACCCATCAAAAGTGTTCTCTCTACTTCACCATATTCTGAATTCAGATTGCATACCACAGTTCATCAAAATTATCCTGAACAATTTGATGTCATAAATCTATTTATGGCATGATTTTTTAAAGCTCATCAAATGCGCTGTTAATGGTAGATACAATCCAGAATACCTTAAATTAATGTCCGTGATACTAAAAGAAAGTATGATGAGAAAGAGATTTAAACAGAAACATCATGATCAAACTTTTTTTGTTCACTGGATAATTAAATAAGAAAACTGGTAGTACATCTTTGTTCCTGCCTTTCTGTACTTGACATGTTCCTATCATATACATAAACCCATAATATATTCTTCCCTTCCAAAATTTGCAGCAACAGCCCACCATGAATGCGACTAACATAATTAGAGAACAGAATTGATATACACGGACATACTTTCTTTACTTGCTTTTTTTACTGCCTCTCTTCTGAATCCTCTTCGACTTCATGAATTTTGAAGAGAGCAAAGTCGAGGCACTCTTCCCTTCAAGTTTTTTAGTCATCTTCACTACACTTGCCATACCTTTTCTAGCAGCTGCCCGATGCTCAGGTCTACGGCTCATCATCTTACGATCAAGGGGCCAATATGCAAATGGTTCAAGCTTATCCTTCCTCTTTACATCTCCACCTGCCTTCTTGCTGGCATACTCGGTACCGGTGTATGCCCATCCAGACTCTAATGTTTTCCTTCGCTTTTGCGTTCTAACCGAGTTCACTGAAAACAGACTGCCAGCTTCACTCCTTGCATCTGAGTTATGATCAGAGGCCAACAACCTTTTCAGTTTCCCTCCTTCGCGAATTATCAATCGCCCTTCAGAATCTATCTCTGGCTCATCATCAGATTCACACCTCCTTTTGAGGTTTTCAGATGATCGAAGAGCTGACCTTGTTTTGAGCCGATCAAGTAAATCCAGTGGTTCATCTTCTAATTGATCAAACAAATCTTCAGGCAAGCTCTTATTAAGGCCACGATTTCTCTTGGACCTGGGGAAGTTCAGATTAAATTTTCACACGGGTCGATTTGGAGCAAACAAATTTTTAAAGCATATAAATGAAGATATCAGCTTGCAAAAAATTCTGGACCTTCCTACAGGAATCCGAAGGTACAAGTTCAGCTGGAATCTATTTCAAGCTTCTATTTGAGTATCAATTCAAACAAAGACCATTTCTCTACTTCTTTAAAAAAAAGTTTGTCAACTTTTAACAAGTGATTTTATACGGTAAAAGCACCAGGTACCTCAAATTGCCTAAGATGCACTATGAAAAGAATGACTGGTTAAACTCCTGAATATTATTACTTGATTGATGCATATTTAAACAAAGAAACTTTAAAAAATCATATGTTAACTAACCGTAAAGAAGATGCCTTAGATTTCAGCAGTGAAGATGCCTTGCTTTGACCATTTGTGTTTTCAGCATCGCTGTCCTCACCTTCGTCGCCAATATCAGAAAATATTTTTGTATGATTCCATCTACTAAACCTGAAACAAAAATAAAAATTAACTAGAATACACCACTTAAATAGCTTTCGGCAAAAATCTGATGAGGCTGCATGCATACAAAGTAGAAGAACAAGTTTGTTAACCAGATCACAGTAACAAGCTACACCACCAGTAAGAACCCAAAGCCCAGTTAAATTGTGTCCCAGTCCTCAAGACTATTTTCTGAAATGACAACTGCCAGAGAGAAAATTGTGCTTATGCACAATGATAAACATATTTGGGATTTTCTTTGAGATTTGAGTCAACATTACTCATTTTGGATTTTGTTTCCACACTATTAACACCTACTTTTAGTTGAAGGCATGCAGAGGGTACTCAAAACAAAAGGTGGATAAAAAGAATATTACCATGGTAGGTACAGCAATGACCATAGATATATTTAAACATTGACAAGAAATAAAGCAAAAAGGCATTAATTAAAAGGTCTTTATAATTTAGGGCACATATTGTTTCAATCCATGTAGTTTGACCTTATTCGAATTCAAACCTGTAAGTTTTTGACAATTCAGTGCATTAGATTTAGTCTTTTTTGTCCTAGTTTTGGTTTGTTTAGCCTTAGACTTTGATGGTCATAATTTAGGGCAAAATACAGTTTCAATCCACGTAATCTGATCTTATCCAAATTCAAACCTGTAAGTTTTGTGACAA
>NW_019014660.1:113930-137820 GCF_000150535.2 Carica papaya | reverse complement strand
AATATTATTCAAATTATATGAATCCTAAATTACCATATGGAATTTTGCAGTGGTGCCGCAATAATCTATTAGAATAACATGTCAAAAACCTCTTCGCACCCACAAGCCAAGAATCTTTGTTATAATAGAACCTAGAAATAGCGGTGGAGGATTATGTTATTAATTAGAATGGGTAAGTGGAATTTTGTGAGAACAGAGTCTTGGGGTTTCTCCGGGGGAATTTGGATCCTTTGGAGAAGCCACACTAACCTTCAAGTGATCCATCCCTATCATCAATCTCTACACTGCCAGATTAAAGATAACAACATTGAGTGGGGCTCTCCTGCTATGTATGCCAACCTTAATGAAAAACATAGGAGGATGTTATGGATTAACCTTAAGGACTTCTCCATCAATATTAGAATCCTGTGGCTTGTTGCTGGCAATTCTAACGATATTACAACTATGGATGACCAGTTTGGTGGTGCCTGTGCATATGTTAGGAGGCCCCAAAAATTGTACTCCAAATCAGTTCTTGTGGACTCATAGATTGGGGTTTCAGGGGTCCATGCTTTACCTGAACTACAGGTGCTACTAATCAGATTAGACAAAGCTTACTCCAATGACTTAGCATGTATCCTTTTCTCTAAACGAGAGATCCATAATCTTGCTAGACGTTTTTGCGTATCCTTTTCTCTAAAGGAGAGGTCCATAATCTTGCTAGATGTTTTTTGGACACTGCCCTATAATGATTACTCTTGAGATGGAATATCAACCCACAATCCATAGGAGACCTCCAAGATTTGAAGCTGTTGGGAGACCCACCCTGATTTTAAAAGCTTTTTGGCTCAAACTTGGGAGAACAATGATAATATGGGCTGTAGTATTCTTAAGTTCCTAGAGAAAGCTGAGATAGGAATCGAGATTCATTCGAGCATATCATTAGGACCAAGACCCGTCTTTAAAAAAGAAAGTGGAGGACCAAATATGTTGGCTTGGAATACTGTCCGCTCCCCCAAGAATGAGACAGGTCACCGAGGCTATTGAGGCCAAGAGGATTCCTAGTAGGGAAGTTGTGAATCTTGGGGAAGGGGGTTCAGTTGCATTCTCTTCCCAAGTTCAGGATTTTATAATAGCTTAAGATTGCCTGCTTCATGTTATCAAGATCCTCAATCCAAGAATGTGGGTTGGCTTGGAATACGAGATATGTTGGATCAAAATAATACATTTATTATGAAATTAGGATGGAGACTCCATACTAAGAAAGAGAGTCTACGGGTTCAAGTTTTCTCAAAGTCAAATACTTTCCTAGTGTAGAGCCCCTTGATCTAGTCAATCCTCCCCATCGCGCCTTGCAAACCAGACAGAATCTTTTTAAACATTTGCAACTCATTAGGCTAGGTATCAGATGAAAGGTGGGCAATGGACGCACAATTATCATATGTGGACCCAAATGGCAATTGGATACAGAAGGAAATTTCAACCCTTCTCCCCCATAGTACCTGCCTTGATATATCCGTATAAGGCTGCCTTGGAGCAACAACACTCTGAATGAGATCCAATCAACCAAACTAAAGGGAAGGTCATTGTGAAAGCAGCCTATAAGTGACTACGTAACAAGTTGCACAATAGACAAATTAACAGTTGTAAACTTATCCGGTCCCGTCCTACTCCTAAGAGAATTAGATATTTTATGTGGTTGTTCACTTCTGGGAACCTCGTAACAAATGAGGAAAAGAAACAGCGACACCTCACCCAGGAGGATTAGTGTCCTCGGTGTAATACTTCTAGTGATAGCACCCTTCATGCACTTCGTGGACGTCCAACGTCCGAATAGGTACGGGTTCAGCTTACTGATACCAAACATATTAATGAATTATTTTCTCTTCTGTCTTGTAGGTGGATTAGTCGGACCTTCTTAAGGAGGCTAGTGCACACAGTTTTGTTGGATGGAGAGCAATATTTGCTACTACCACCTGGTTGTTGCGGAAGAGAAAGAATAAGGGGTCCATGGAGTCGAGGATACGCTCGTTGCTCCACCTAGCTCTACAATTGTCAATATGGCTATGGAGTTCCACACAGTGCATGATCGGATAAATCAGGAGCAAGGTACTGGTGGAATAGAGGAACCTATCTGGGTCGAGAGCTCCTCCTGATGGTTGATTCAAGCTCAAAACCAATGGCTCTGCTTATGGTGACCCAGGCAATGCCACGACAAGAGGCCTCATTCGTAATAGATTTGGCATATGGTTGACTAGATTCATGAATTCAATTGGCTATGAACGGCCGAAAATTTGGGCATTCTAGAAGGTATCAATTTAGCTTGAGATATGGGAATCAGGAGGCTGATTTTTTTGTTTTGAAATAAAAGTATAAAAGTATATTAAAGAGCACCAAAGGGGTGCCACCCATATACAAAATTATTGACAACATAGTAATTATTTCAGTGACATTCCCAAAATTATCCATCCTGATTATTAAGGTGGACTAGCTTATCCTTGCCAATATGCTTCAATGAGCGGATAACTCGTATAATAGAATGAATTTATGACCGAGATGAGAGATTTGCTTCTTCGTGACTAGGAAGTTAACATCTCTCGAGAGGCTAACAGATGTGTTGATCACCCAGCCCGTTAGGTACAACCACATCCATCAGAGTTATATTACACTTGATAAGGCTCCTGCAGCCCTCCAGTAATACTTGTACAAGGATGTCTGTAACACAGCTTGGGCTAAGCTAACTGCCCATATTTTTTTCCATTGCTTCATAAGAAAAAAAAAATTAGGTCCACTTATGTTTTTTTCTTTTTTGAAATAAATATTAGGTCCACTCTTGTTTAGAAATCCTTTTGAAAGTCAAGCTTTATTAAAGTAGATTCTAGCTGAAGCTTTCCTCAAAATAAGTGCGCTATGAGTATAACAAAATTGACCTCAAAACGAAAAGAATACATTGAAAGAGGCAGACATAATTTGAACGAGTTGAAAACCTGTCTGGATGTAGTTTAAACAAATATGTTGAACTCATTCAACAAGCCAATGTAATCTAGTCAACAATACAATGCGTACAAGGAACTGCACTTGCAAGCAACAAAACGTGTTCTCAACATGCTGACATTCGATGACCTTCAAGTGCTAGGCATCCAGCTCCAGCTCAATCTCATGATTATGGTTCTAGTCTCAGGTCAGTAGTAATTGATATGGCTAGGAAAGATGAGCTCAGCAAGAAAGTCGTCCTTGGATGGAATTGCAAGTGTGATGGTTATTAAAGGAGAGGTAGGTGCTCTGACGATGTCAATGATGCAGGCACCTCCCAGTAGTATGAGCCACCTCCCAACAATGGCAGGCAAACATTTGTAGCCAAGAGTGCCTGGCTAGGTTAGTGTATTTAGGGTTTGAGGGGCTATTATATTTTGGCGGCAAAGGTTGTGAAGTTTTGAGTGAGAATATTATGATAGAATGGCAATTATAAGTTAGGCTCTACTAGCAACTGATAGAGGACAAAGAGAATCTGAATAAAATACTGGGAGAAAATTTAACCAAGAAGCAAAACATAGAAATCTCGGATTTCAGTAATCAAACCACATGGTTGTATACCAATCATGTGACTAGCCAAATAAAAATGAAGCTAGGGCACCATATATCTATAAGCACCAAACTTAATCAAAATAAGAAACCTTGTAAGCCTACTAAGAGATAACGAAATAAAAAAAAAAAAAATTAACTATTTAATTGAAAATTCTATTAAGAACAACTAAATAGGATCCCAGAATCCTAAATGGGAAATAGTAAAATTATATCAATAATAAGCCCCAAGTTCCTACCTAAGCTAAATGCGCTTGTAAAACATAAACATCATAATTGCATAAATATCTCTTAACATTTAAAGGTCAAATCTAGGATATGTTTAGCATCATTAAACAAAATAAGACTTCCACCTAAATAAGAAATAAAATACTAAATTAATTAACAAACCTATTCTTAATAATTTCTTTTTTCTATAGAAAAAGAATATGCTTAATAATGTCTAAGTTAAATTATTTTTAATAAATATACATAGTATAATCACATAAGTGTGCAAATAGTGAAATATGTCAAACCAGACAATGTCCTCAAGCCACCCTCAGAAGGAGAATCTTAATCATAATTCCCCAACAAGCATAATGGTAAACTCAAACACATACGAATGAAGTTAAAAGAACCTATTAGAAGAAAACTGAGTCTATTGGGGCATCAATAGTCAGAGAAGTACTCAGAATAAGATTCAATGAAATTGACAAAAGTGCTTGAACATATTGAATGCAACAAAAATTTGCGAAAAAGATGCAGGAATCAAATAATTCAGATGGATGCTAATAGATAAATACATGCATCAATCACTAACCAAACAAGAACCAATAAAATTAAATTTTGCCGTAAGTGGGGATGGGAACACAAACCTTGGCTTTAAAATGACTTTTAGTAGCATCTTGCCACTTCAACAGGCCTTCCACCAAACTCCTCAAGTGTGCTTGCAACCCTTCAGTTTGTGATTTGGCCACTAATACTTTCAGTAGGCCTAAATTAGCCTGCATCATGAAGTGGTCAATTTCCAGTAAGATTTAGGGGAAAAACACACAGAAAAAGTTCACCAAATCAAACAAAACGAGACCATATTATTTTCAGAACAAGAACAATGCCCACAACCTGGGAGGCATGTAGAATGTTTGTCTGTAGCTATAATAGAAAGGAAGAGCTGAAAAATTATCATAATTTCTCCACTCTTCTTAAAAGAGTAGAAATATGAAAAGGAAGCAACATTTAAGTATGACCCTTGGGATGCATGTATGCTTGTGTGTGTTTACTAGCAAAAATAGATAGAAAAGAGGGGAAGAGATGAAAAAACTTTGATAATTTATTTGTGAAAAAAAAAAGCAACATTTAAGTATGACCCTTGGGATGCTGTATGCTTGTGTGTGTTTACTAGCAAAAATAGAGAGAAAAGAGGGGAAGAGATGAAAAAACTTTGATAATTTACGTGAAAAAAAAAGCAACATTTAAGTATGACCCTTGGGATGCTGTATGCTTGTGTGTGTTTACTAGCAAAAATAGAGAGAGAAGGGGGGAAGAGAGGAACAAACTTTTACAATTTCTTTGTTCTTTCTTTGGAGGAGGAGGAATGTAGAAGGAAGCAACTTGTAGGCAGTAGAAATCAGATCAGAAAATTCGTAAGCCAAGCGAGCCAAGCCTTTGACAGCAGCACTAATCATATGAGGAGTTTCTCCAGCCAAGCATCCAGCTACCTGTGGCCATAAATAAATATAAATCGTAAAAATTCATCTGAATATCATTAAAACTCAAGTATCCAAGGAAAATAGCCTGCAATAAAAAATCATAATCTGATATGGAATGTTTGAAACATCAATTAAAAAGACAAGACTACCATGTTGAAGAACTGATGCAAGTTTTCCTTATTGCCACCATTTTCCTCATCTCCATATGCATGACCAATTTGTATAAGCACGTCATATGCTCTATTTCTTGTTTTCTTATTAGCCTGCAAGAAGATAATAAGACACAAGAAATTCCAAAGCCATTACAAGTAGGAGGGAGGAAGAGAAAAGGATAAGTGATACACTAGTAGCACCGCTATCCTGCATACTGTAATGACAGTAAAGCAAGCTGCCTGCTTAAGAAAGTCCACAAGTAATACCCCGTGCATTGTTTAGCTAGGCATATTGCATTTTAATCATACACCATCTTGCTCGCATCTGTAAAATATATTGCTAGCTATACCAACAACCATAATTCAGCATAGAAATCACAAAAATTTAGTTTTCAAGGATGGATCCTTTCAAAAGTAGCACCAAAAATGCCATGTTAGGAAGCCAAGGACAACCAATTACATAGCAAAGGACATAGCTAAAATAGCAGGTAAACTTGGCAGCTATTGCCAATAGTCTCTAGCGACTCTAAAGATTCCAAAGCTACCATATAGAAACACTCCTTAAACACTGACATTACTGAGGTCACAGGATCGATATAGAAGTAGACCAAGTAATATTAATTTTAATGAAGCACAACAAAGACCTGCAGAAGAATGAAGTTCTTTACGGCATTTTAATGAATCTCCACTTGCTCTTAGCTTCATAGTCTAACCAATTTTCAATAAAACCAACAACAAATCTGCAAACTAAAGACCCCTAGCTTTGTGGTTAGTTACTTCTCTCACTCTGTATGACAGAGGGGTTTCCACACTTGCCGTAGGTTGTATACCTTTTGAAATGGGCATAAATAAATAAAAAAAGCAAGAAATCTACAAGCTCGTCAACCCAACAATAAATTAATACAAAATGATATTTTTACAAAAAAAAAAAGTCAAAAAAATTAACGCCATGTTTGAGTAGCTGTGTCGTACCTCTTTCAGAGTAAGTATTATTTCAGTTAGGAAAGAACTAAGAATCTCACACCGCCTTTGCTCCCACCCATCCTGTATAAAAAGCGTAAAAACTCAAATATGATATGACAACCATTTTTATCAAGTAAGAATCAAGAAACATAATCCTTATCTCAAAAATAGAGGGCACGGTTACAATGGAAGATGGATGAAAAGAAAAGGAAACAAATCATATTTCTATCACCTTAGAGATGGCACGCACTACTAGAAAATGTAAACAGTCAAGTCTATGGCGCTTGGCAGAAAAATGACATGATGGCAGCACTTCAATCATAAGCCCGAGCAACTCCTCAAGCTTTGGTGAAAGAAATTCATCCTTCTGATGACAAAAATCCATCAAACAGTATTATTCATCCGCAATTATACATATAGTAATGACTAACAAAGAAAACGACAATTCCCAAATTATTGTATAACATGACTCAAGGAGAACAAATGTCCAGGTAATTACTTCGACAAATGAAGCATTTGAAAGTTCCAAAATCAAAAGAAACTTCTAGTCAGTACAAGATATAAAAGTTATTTCCAAAAGTTTTCTCTCAGGTTTATTTCCAAATATTTAGAAAACATAATTGATTCAGGAAAATTTAGGATTACTTTCTGATGGAATAGTAGAAATTAACTAGAGTCACACCTGGGATCCCTAGGCATCTTACCTAAAATAATAGTTTATTTCTTCAAATAACCAAGTTATTCTGAAAACCATCCTGATAATTTATCCTCTAAAGCCTTACCTCAAAACTATAAGATACTTATTAATGTTTAAATATAAAATTCAAATTCAACTCTAATTCCAAAAATATTAAAAAAAAAATTAATTACTAAGGCAAATTAGATTATAAGTAAATCAGCTATTAAAAATTAATCTTATCCATACTATTACAATAAGATGTAGATAAAATAGAAGAAAATTTCTACTTTTTAGTTCATATTCATTCCACATCAATTCTCTCAAGGTTTGATGTAACAAACTATCCAAAACATGATATTGGAGCTTTCAAAAAATTCCAGCAAACTTTGCAAAATTTGTTGTCTTGGTCAAACACAAAAAAATAACAAAGAAACAAGTAATGGAATTACTAAAGATGAGATCTAAGAATTGAGAAATTGGTTTATCATGATACTTTTCACCTCAATCTCTGTAGGCCCGATAAGTCCTTAGTTTCCTCATTGTATTCAATATCTATAGATCTACCTTAAGGGAAAGATCTAGACTAATATCAAAACTTTTGCTTTAAGGAAGGCATGATTGGTCCTCTTGTTCCCCCATTCCATCTGGCTGATGAAAAACATTCAACATAAAGAACTATCTGTAGGTCCAATAAGTGCGTCAGTTTCCTTGTTGTATTCAATACCTATAGAACTATCTTAGGGGAAAGATCTGGACTAGTCTCGAAATTTTTGCTTTAAGGAAGACTTGATCGGTCCTCTTGCTTCTCCACTCCATTGGTATTTTCATCATATTGAACATAATCACAATAAAGGCAAGTCAGCCAAGAAAAATATGTGCCCTATATAGGAACTACATTGCATCAGATCAAATCATTGTAAGCACCATAGAAAATAGAAAAAAGACATTGTTGAGTTACTAGAGTACTCATTTCCCAGCTATGCCACTCTGCCTGGCTGTGAATGCGTTTGTAATGAAAGAATGAGTCATTCAACTGTAGAGGATGAAACAAGGTTCATATAACAATCCTGATGAATGACTAGCTTCTTAATTGTATTTCCACAATAAATTAAGACTTGAAATTTTTGATCTCCTTTCACTTTAACTACTCAGTTGTGCTTAACTATAGACAAGAAAGAGATATCAAGTCTATGCTCCGCTAACAATTGCCCATTCTGTTCCTCAAATTGACATGGCATGAGTTTATGGAAAAAGATCAGTATGGGGAGCCAAATATTCTTTGATTGCACAAAATGGATGGTGGGTAAGGGTGATTGTATTCGGTTTTGAAAGGATGATTGGGTTGGGCGGGTAGGTTAAAAGATCAATTCCTGAATATATTTGCCGTTGCTACTTCAAGAAATATGGTGGTGGAGGCGGTTTATTCAGGGGTGAGTCGTAGGAGGGAGTGGGCTGTGAATGTTACTAAAAATTTAAATGATTGGAAGATTGAAGAAAATGAAAATTTGCTTCTCATGCTATCAAACATCCAATTAGAGAATCATAATGACCAGCTTATGTTGAAAAAGAGTAAAAAAGAAGTCTTCTCCGTAAAGACATTTTATAACCACTGAACTAGAGGGGAAGACTACGAGGATGTTCACTTTCCGGCAAAACAGATTTGGAAGGCGAAGGCCCCTCCTAGAGTTGCTTTCTTTGCTTGGAAAGTGGGAAAGAATTGTATATTGACTATTGATAAGTTGATGCAGAGGGGTCTAATCATCGTTAATAGGTGTTTTTGATGTAAAAGACAGATAGAATCTTGCAACCACATTCTTCTTTAGTGCCCGATGGTTTATAACATTTGAACCATGGCGTATAGCCTATTGGGTATAAATTGGGTAATTGCGGGATCAGTTAGAGAAGAATTGTGTGCTTGGGCAAGCTTATATAAAAAGAAAACCTATTTACCACTAATCCCTCTATCTATCTTTTGACTTATTTGGAAGGAGAGAAATGCTAGAACTTTTGAGGATATTGAGAGGGAGATGAGTGATACTAGAGATAGATGATTCCATGTTTTTGGTTCCACGGTCTTGAGTCACGACATTAATAGGCTGGAAGATTTTGGGAATGTCGTTGATCACTTAATTGACTTGTAAATACCATGTATACGGGTGGTACCTCCTTAATACCTTTATGAATAATACTTTTATATATTTTTATTTCAAAAAACAAATTACCATATTCAAAATTTACCCCAAAAAAAGGACTTTAGAGTGCAAATCTGGAGAAACAGACACCAAAAACAAAGAATGTCACACCAAGAAACCTTGAACCAGTCTAAACTAAGAACTAGTCTAGTGAACTAGTCTGTGTGGACCATATAGAATATAAGTAGAGCATGAAGGTCCCAAATATACAATACAAAAACAATAAACAGTAGCATAAATAAAGGAAAAAGAAGAAAAGACCTTGAGAAGAACTGAAAGAACTCTGTATGCTTTCTTTTGGATCAAACCTTCAACATCCTGCAGTCCAGGAATACATTTTTTAAGTCACATTTGGTTAAACTTCCCATCTGCAAAAATAAGAGATAGAAAACTACTCCATAGTATGAAGTGGAAAAACTCAGTGATACATGATCACTGAAGGACCTGTAATGCAGGCTTTATCGCAGTGAATAAGACATCACTCTCTTCAGAATCCAAACCAGGTAAAAGTGAAACTGCCAGGTCAAATAGACGTGCCCTGCAGTTAGATGTAAAAGTCAAATGCCGTCAGACAACAGCAGGTTAATGGAAACTTCTAAACATCACAGATGCAAACACAAAAAGCAACATAAAGGGAAGTAAACTACCTTATAACAGATGGTGACTTTTGGTTTGACAAATCATCAATCTGCATACAATTATTTCTGGAGCTCTCAGGCTTTCCAGCCAACTGTGTAACTTCCAAAAGCTTGTGCATTGCCTTTCTGTATAAAATTTTGGTAACTTTTTTTTCCGCTATGGAAGCAAACTCACCAATCAAAGACTGTAAGCAATGCAAAAACTGTTAGCAACTTGAATAACGTTGAAATTATTACATACATGGAACTTCTTATGTGATACAACTATCTAAGCAGAAAACACTCTACAACAGGTTTTTACAAGATATGGAGAACACTGCAAAATTATTCAACAAATTCAGCCTGTCTGACACCTGTATTGGAGTAATAATTTGTCAAGTTGGTAAAATGAGTTAATATTCAAAATTAAGCCCCAGGAAAAGGGAGGGGCAAACCCCCATGATGATGAATCATTTTCTTAGTCAAATGTGTGTTCTCTGGATGCAAGGTTTGCATTTGCCCCCTGCGATGCAATACAATATTTTTTAAGCCTAACGTAGTTTTTAATTATAAAGTGCACCCTTGTAAAATTGGATTTTGTCCTTTTTGCTATATATAGGAAAAGAAACCCTAGTTGTAAGAGATGGTTCATATAACAGAAAATTTTACAAGTAGCTCTGTGCGGTAGACATATCACCATACCATGTTCAAAATCCTTTGAATTCTTTCTTTTTATATCAGCTTTACTTTAATCTGTATGAACCGTGTGGGTGATTTCTCAACATAATTCCCTCTTGGCATATCCTATCTCTCCCATTTGAAATGTTGGCATAACCAAATGAATCCAACCAATCTAAAACACAAATGGGTAATGGAGCAAATTAGCATCGACAGTAAGAAGTTTTGTGATTGTTTATGCTGACAGCTGGGTAATGGAGCTGAAATTAAATTCTGGAAGGATGAGTTTACTGGTGACTTCAAATTGAAAGATAAATTCCTGAGGATCTTTGAGATTGCTTGTGAGATGGATATCCTTGTGGAGAAGGCGTTTGAGAAGGGAAAAGGGGTGGGTGAGCAGTGTATACAGGTTAGAAGAAATTGGATGAAGAAGAGGTAGAATTCTGTAATCTGCTTCGCTGGCTTGCTGTTTTTAAGGTGGGTAACGTGAAAGACATAAGAATTTGGAAACCGGACAAGAAAAGAGGTTTTTTGGTGAAGTCCTACTACAACTTTATTGTCAAAAATGGTGAGGAGAACGTCAAGACACTGCCTTGAATAGCTTTTTCCATTTGGGAAGCTGTTAAAGAAAAAAATCTTGACCATTGATATGTTGAGAAAAAGATGTATGGTGATGGCTAATAGGTGTTAAATGTGCACGACCGAAGAAGAATCATGCAACCACTTGTTACTTCAATGTCCTATGGTCTACAGAATTTGGGAGTACATGTACGGCATTATGGGGATGAAGTGGGTCATGACGGGTAGTGTTAGTAAGGAGTTGTGGGCATCGGCTGGTTTATATAAAAAGAAAAAAGAATTATTCCTTATTGCGATTTCTATTATGTGAGTTGTTTGGAGGGAGAGGAATACTAGGACTTTTGAGGGTATTGAAACAGACACTGTAAATATTAGAGATAGATGGTTTCATACTTTTGATTCTATTTTGATTGGTTATGACATAGTAGATTGGGAAGATATTGGGACTGTCATAAATCACCTGATCGACTTATAATTTTGTGCTTTCAGGTGGTACCTCCTTGGTATCTTTGTGCATAATAATATTCTTTCTCTTTTATTTCAAAAAAAAATCTAAAACACAAATGGGGAAGAAGATGGGAGAGAAATATCTTTCATATGCTAATTTGAGAATCAGAACCCTAGGTAATGTTCCAGACAATAAGTTTAGAACCTAGGTCTATCTTCCACTTCATACATCTTAGAAGAGAAGAATTTTAGTTTACAAATGCTAACGATGTGACACTAAGATATAATGGAAGAGAGGATAATGGTATGTCGTGAGAGGGGTAATAAGGATGTCGATTCCTAACTCTGGTATGGACATTATGATTGTTCCTGAAGTAGGTACAGAACTCCCGATTGAAGAACTTGAGCCATCCGATTCCTCTCTGAAACAACTTTATTCTTCATGGGTAGTCCATAATATCCAACAGATAAATGCTGAGTTAGGTATTTCACTTAAGGGTCTGGAATAGCATGCATACTTTCTGTTTTCAGCGCTAGAAAAAAGAATGAGTGAGAATATGAATAAAGATGTTTCAGTCAAAACACCAAAAAAGAAAAAAGAAGCAGGGATAAGGGAGCTTAAGCGCCTTCATTCTTCTATAAATTATGATGGCAGACGCAAGAAGAAGCTGGAGTTAGGGGAAATTACTGTTGAATCCAATGATAGATAAGATCATTTTATGGAACGTGCGAGGGTTGAATGATAAAAAAAAAGAGGAATGTCATTATGGGTTATCTTACCCATTGGAAGCCGGCCATAATCTGCCTACAGGAAACTAAGATGGGAGTGATAGATATTTGTTTCATTAAAAGCTTGTGGTGCATCAGCAACGTTTGCTGGCTGCAATGACCGACCAAGGGGTCGGCTGGTGGCATTCTGCTCTTTTGGAATAAGGATGTTGTGGTCTGTAAAAGTTCTTTCATTGGCAATATTACTGTTTCTGCTCTATTTGCTTCGGGTTAACCGTGCTTAGAATGGTACTTTACTGGGGTTTATTGCAGGGATAATAAGGATGAAAAAGTCACTCTCTGGAAAGAACTCTTTGATTTGACATGTAGGTGGGGTTCGGTGGGTGTTGTTGAGGGTGATTTCAATATGATCCTTAACAGTTATGAACATTCTGAGAAGCATTTCAGTGAGTCTACTGCTAACGAGTTTAAAGATAACATTGAGGCATTAAATCTTTTTGATATCCCGTTGACCTGTGGTTCCTGGACTTGGAGCAACCACAGAATTACCCCAAATTTCTCCAGAATTAACAGATTTCTTCTTGATCCTTCTCTTCTGCTTAAATTATCTGGGCTTTGTCAGAAAGTTCTCCTGCGCCCAATTTCCGATCACTATCCGATCTTCTTGTCTGAAAATGGGATTCAGTGGGGTCCTGTTCCTTTCAGAATTGAAAACAAATGGTCCAGTTTGGATAGCTTCAAGGAGTTGGTTGAGAAGGTTTGGAACAATTCTTCCACTAAAGGTACAGTAAGTTTTAAAATTTCTTTCAAATTCAAGAATTTGAAAAATGAGATTAAACATTGGTCCAAAGAGGTTAGTCGTAATGAGAAGTTTGAAATCAATGACATTTTGAATGAGCTCAACAAAATTGATTGTAAAGAAGGGGATCTCGGTCTCAATTCTGATGAGTTCTGCAAAAGAGACCAACTGAAAAAAAGGTGGCTGAAAAACTGAATAGGGAAGCAATTTCCTGAAGACAAAAATCAAGAAAAAAATGGTTAAAAGATGATGACAGAAACACCAGATATTTTCAGTGTCTTGCGAATAACAGGATGAGAAATAATTATATTGAGGAATTAAGCATTGAGCGGAAGATGATCACGGAAGCAGCCAAAAAGCATTTTCACAACCTGTACACTGAAGAGTTCGTGTTGCGGCCTAAGCTGGATAATTTGCAATTTGACACTCTTGACTACATTAACAAAGAGATGCTTGAGACTGATTTTACTGAAGATGAAATTGTTGCTGCCCTTAAGAGCTGTGATGGAGATAAGGCCCCAGGCCCTGATGGTTTCAACCTTAAATTCATGCAAACTTTCTGGTATCTTTTGAAGGAGGATGTTTTTAATGTTTTTAAAGAGTTCCATAGTGATGGCGAATTTGTAAAATTTCTAAATTCCACTTTTATTGTTCTCATCCCCAAAAAGGAATGGGCAAACTGCCTATTGGTTTAATTAGCAGTCTCTACAACCTGATTTCCAAAATTCTATCTAGAAAACTATCTCATGTACTCCAAACAACGCCACTAAGAATCCAATCATTAGCAACTGCAATGAACAGCTCAAGGAAGTTTGGCCAAATACAGAGATGTATTCCAAGAAACCGAGGGTCTTCCTCCTCTAAGGGATTTTGATAGTGCTATCCCACTGGTCTAGGGCAAGCTGCCAGTCAATGTGAGGCCATACATCATACCTATTTTAAAAGAATGAAGCTGAGGGCTAGGTATCCAAAATGTTGGCTAACTTCATCTCTCCAAGCAACAACCCATATCTCTTCTCTGATATTACTGGTCAAGAAAAGGACGGTACTTGGAGGTTTTGCGTCGACTACCGTCTTAACTTTCTCATGGAAAAATACAAGTTTTCTATTTCCATAATCGATGACTTGTTAGATGACTCATGTGGAGCAATGGTGTTCTCCAAGAATGATTAAAGAGTCGGATACCACCAAATCAAAGTGAAAGAAGAAGACATTCATAAAACAGTTTTCCGAACTCATCATGGACACTATGAGTTCAAAGCGATATCCTTTGGCCTAACCAACTTTCCAAGCATGAATCATATATTCATAGTGTATTTACGGAATTTTGTGTTGGTTACTTTTGATGATTGTCTAATCTATAGTTGGAATGAACAGGACCACTTCGAGCATCTGGAAAAAGTGTTGAGCTTGTTGTGAAGCATCAATTATATGCTAAGGAGGCCAAATGTTCATTCCTCCAGCATGAAGTTTATTATTTTGGCTATATCATCTCTCATCAAGGAATCAAGATAGACCTGAAGAAAGTAGAGGTAATGTTTAACTGGCCCAACCAAATTCCATGAAGGCTTTCCAAGCTCGTCTAATCTATAGTAGCAATCAAAAGTTCATTAGAAATTACAGTGTAATCACTAAGCTTCTAACAGATCTGCTCAAGAAAGATGCTTTCAAATGGACTGCAAAGGCCACCAAAAGCCTTCCAACATCTTGAGTCAACCATGAATAGCAGCATAGTGCCCAGGCTTCCTAATTTTTGATGAACCATTCCTAGTGGAAATGAATGCCAGCGAGAAGAGAATTGGAGTCGTCCAGATGCTGGGAGATCAATCCATTGCCTGCATCAGCAACTATTCCCACAAAACAAAGCAAAGTCAATTTACGAAAGAGAGCTTATGGCAGTCTAGTACGCGGTATCCAAGCGGCATCACTACTTGGAAGGAGCACACTTTTTTTCATCAAAACTGACCGGATGAACCGTAAGTACCTCTTAGATTAGAGGGTTACTTCAGTGGTGCAAACAGAAGGGAGTGGTCAAATTACTTGGGCCCAATTACACTATTTTGTTTAAACAGGAGACCACCAACAGAGTTGTTGGTACATTGTCGACACATTTGGAGTATTATACAGAAGCTGAATTACTAGCAATAGTAACCATAGGTACACTTGCTTGGCTACCTGAAGTCATAAGCTCTAATTCTACACTCTCGGCCTTCTCGAACATATGATCATTGCACCTGGTAGTGGATCCACTTTTAGCTTAAAGAATGGAGTCCTATGCTACAAGCATCAAATTGTAATCGGCTTACCATTAATTTAAGAGACTAAATTCTATAATCGTGAAGGGGCATTCCGAAATCAAAACAATCTATGAACGCCTCATGCAGCATTTTTTTTTGGTATGGAGCCAAACAACAAATTATGCAGTGATGGTCCAAATCTATGATATCTGCCAACGTTGTCAGATAGAGAAGGTTCTCTCACGGGGTTTGTTGCAAACTTCATTTGTGCCTACACAAGCTTGGACTTACGTCTCCCTCCAACTTCATCAACCAACTTTCAATATCGGAGCTAAAGATACCATTCTTGTGATAGAACCATTTCATCAAATACGACCACTTCATATCCTTACACCACCTTTTCACTGCCCAAGAGGTAGTCAGATTGTACATGGAAACTATCCGTCGATTGCATGGAGTGTCATAGGTCCTTGTTTCTGACAGAGACAAGGTTTTCACTAGTCTCCTCTGGAAGGAGTTGATGAAATTGTTGGACACTTCACTTCGTTCAGCTCAACCTATTACCCCCAAACAAATGGTCTGATTGAGTGTCTCAACCAATGCTTAGAAATGTATTTTAGATGCATGATGCACCAATAGCCAAAAACCCGGTCCAAATGGCTAGCCTGGATAAATGGTAGTACAACTCTTCATACCACTCCAGCTTGAAAAAGTCCACTTTTCAAGCCTTATATAGTTACACCCCACCACACTTCCTGGATCCAACAAATATCCAGACACCATTGTAGGTAGCAGAAGATTATTTAGCTGAGCATGCCTGAATGAGCAAAGAGATTCATGAGAATTCGCTTATGGCAGAGCACCGCATTAAACAATATGCTAACATGCACCAAAGAGATAGGAAATTCAATGAGAATAACCTGGTGCTTCTCAAGCTCCAACCTTTTCAACAGAGTTCGGTCTGCATGGATCTGACACCAAAATTGTCCCCACATTTTCCTGCACCATTTGAGGTTAAACAAAAGGTAGGCGAGGTCGCCTACAAATTAAAGTTACCTCCTACTTGTCACATTTATCCTATTGTCCATGTTTCCAAGCTCAAGAAGTATATACCTGGTAAACAACTCCATTTCACATACCTCCCTTATTATAATCCAGATGGACTAATAGTTCTGCACCCAAAAAGAATTATGCGCAAAAAGAAGAATTCTTCAAGATGGCAAGGAGGCTGACCAAGTACTGGTTCATTGGTTTGGAACATATGATGAGGACTACACTTGGGAGGATTCCGAGTTCCTACACAGCAGTTCCCTCATCTCAACTTTTGAGACAAGGTTGCTGTTCGAGCAAGGGGTATTTTCAGTAAGCCCTTGATAGTATATCAAAGGCATAATAGCAAGACCCTTTCAGCTTTACCAAAGGAGGGATAAGACTATAAGGTAGCATGATAATAGAGCTTCCTTTGTAAACTGATGAGAAGGAGAAAAACTATGGTAAATGGATGCTATCTTTGCAAAAGAGAAGTGGAATCCTACAATCATATTCTATTATGATGCCCTTTTGTGCACAAGTTATGGACTATAATTTACGAATTATTGGGAATTAGCTTGGTCATTGCTGGTTCAGTTAGGGATGAATATTTGGGCATGGGAAGGAATTAGTAAGGGGAGGAAAACTGTGGGCATCGTTCCACTTACTTTGTTTAGGTGATTTGAAAAGAGAGAAATAATAGAGCTTTTAAAAAGATGGAAGAGGAGTTCTTAAGATTAGAGATAAATGGTTACAATATTTGGGTCTGTGTTTTTGGGTACTCTATTCACAAATTGAGGATTTTGGTAATGTTATAGACATGCGTACTAATTTGTAAATAATTTTATATATGGGTTGCAGCACCTCCTTGGTGCTTATGAATAAATATTATTCTTTTTATTTCAAAAAAAAAAATTGTAGGGTAGCGTGGGAACATTGAGAGGGATTGATTGTATTGGGTAAATTGGGTCAGGAGTTAGCCAGTAGTCAATTGTAACTGACTCTGTTAGTCGTCAGTATTAGTAGTATAAATGGACATTCTAACTAACCCTTTACAGCATTAGTAGTATAAAAATCTAATCATTCCAGAAAATTCAAATTCAAATATTCTCAACCTCTCTCTCTCTCCGTTACCCTAAATTTCTCCTGCCTCTATTGCTTCCTCTGTATGATACTAAAAAATATAAGCTGATCCAAAAAATAATAATACCAAGCTATACAATCTTACTGACTGGCAAGGTACCTGTAAGCAACCACCGTAGTCTTTTTCTGATTCCATGAAGATCCCTGACAAAACGGATAACAGTTCACGAGAATACAACCGAAGTACTTGCAAATTGCCAGTTGCAACCTGCGGGGTATAGTGGGATAGAGCACACTGCATAGCAGTACTTGCATCAACACTGGATAAAACATCTTTGCCCTCTGCAATTTCTTTATTTTGTTTAATCAGAATCTGCAAGCTGGAACATATAATTCCACGAATATCTCGTTGTTCTTGAAGGGCAGCACATAAACTTTTCTCTAGATCCTTGAAACTCTCAGCAGTATCCAATGGGTAGTTGCAAAATGAAGGCAACAACGACCATAAAGAGTAGACAAGAGCATCAGCAGACCTTGATGAGAAAATTCGTCCTTCCATCTCAAGCTAGCCAAGTTACAACATGAAAAGTAGACACAGATTTAAATTCTAATAACTACTTTTTTTTAAGATAATAACTATTCTAATAACTATCTATTCACTCATAATTATAGTATAAATGGGTGCCCAGGACTGAAACCAATTACATTATAATTATAGAGCATTTGAGGAAACAGAAACCATCACTATAGAGAATTCCTTACCTTTCGGGCTTTCTGCCTTATGATTCCAACCATACCCAAAATGACCTCTGTGAAGAAGTTCAAGCGAGCACCAACAGTATATTGCTTCAGAATTGGAAAGAGCCAGACATTTGCCTCTGAAAGATCATTAGCCTCCAACTTCAGAGGCAGAAGGCTTAGAAATGTCTCAGGCCCCATAGCACCAAGAGCTGATCCTACACATTCATGTAGCTGGAGATTTGACAAAACATATGAATAAACCAGCTGAGCAAAAGGTGAGGATACTACAAACAATCAAGAATGTGAAACATTTTACTGCAATGAGGTATTTATTTGTTTTCTTGGGAGACATTCAATGAGGTAAAGAAATAAAGCAGCCAATTTCTGATTCCTGGGCCCAGACACAACCACCATAAACAATAAACAGTACCAACCATGTGAAAATATTGAGCCCAAAATAATACCAAAAATAATTAAAATAAATTAATAATTCAAAGCATTCAGTAATATTTGTTGTTGGAAGCTAGTAGCTTCAGAAACATTGTTTACTTTTACTTCCTCTTCTTAAGGTTCAATTTTTTATTTTGCCTTTTCAATTAAGTCGTTTATGCAACCCACTACGGTTTAACCCATATAGAAATAACACATGACTAACACATAGAGACATGTCCTAAGCAATGAATGACTAACACAGAGACGTGTCCTAAACATTTACCTTGCTATTTAATTTCCAAATAATGTTATTATTAGCCAAGTCATCAATTTTTTCTTCTGATGATTCCACATAATAGTTATGTATTATTTTTGTCAAGGATTAATAAAAATGGTAAAAGAAGAACTTAATCCAAAGGTTGGAGTTTCGTTTTAAAGTTTTAAAAGTCATGTTTGTTAAAATTTCTTGTCTGGACAGGGATCGGGTCATGGCTCAACTCAGATTGAAATCCTGAAGCAACAGAACAGTCCGTTTCACAGCTTTCCTTCCTTTACAACCTGCCTTGGTTTAGGCTTTAGGGCTTCTTAGAGAACCCTGTGATCTCTAGAATTAGGTACTCTAAACCTTTGTTTATAATCATCTTTCCAATAATTTTATTGATCCAATTTGCATACATATTTATAGGGGAGCAACAGCAACTAGCATCCTCGTTCCAAGACTTAGCAGATACCTATGAAATCCTAAACTAAAATCTTAAAGTTGATAAAATCCCAAAATCCTGACCCAGTAACATCTTGTTCCTTATTAAGCCCAAACCAGAAACCTAAACCAAAAGAAACTCCAAGCTTAAGGAGAAAAACCAATTTCTTCTTCCTCTGATGGGACCCGTCCCCTGATACCTCTTTCTTCTTATTTCCAGATAATCAGTGTGTAACACAATTAGCAAAACAACAGAAAGAATAAAAGTTGGGGACCAAACTGTTATCAAGTGTTCTTCGAAATAACCCAAGAAGTATCAAGAGAGATAAGGACACAAGCTTCTTTTGAACTTCGGCCACTTGAATACTCTCTCACACTCACCCAACCGACATTATGGAGGTTAAGAGCAGAATCCAAGGGTTTCCTCAATCACTGGAACATGAAATCTCTTTTCTGGTTTATTCTGTAAAAAAGATTTGAATTGAAAATAACATTTTTCAACCTAAAAAGATAGGAAAATGGATGGTGGAGAAGGAAGACAAAACCCAATGACCACGAGTTTCTCCAGTAAAACCATAAAGAAATATAAATGCCTCAAAATTAACAAAACCCATCAGTTTGGTATGAATCATGGAGGTTATTATACATAAAATAAAAAATTTCCCCATTAAAGAACCTATAAATACCTGCTTTCTATATGGAAAATCTTCTTCTGACAAATGCTGCATATCTGACAAATTCTTAAGAGTTCCTCTCATGAAATAAGAAGAATAAGCACCTGAAAATGTCATGGTTAACACTAACAGTTAAAACAGTATTTGTCAGAAAAGACCAAAATGTAGCACTATCACAAAGATAAAAAAACTAACAGATCAATTTTATAAAGGACAATTATACCCATATCTCCCATAAATACCATCACCATAGAATAGAGAAAAGTAACTGCATCTCAGCCCCAAAGCAAAAGATAAAGGGAGCAAGTCCATGTTTGTTGTTTGTTGTTCAACCTTTTAACAAATCACCAGGCCATAAGAATTCTACTACCTTAACTCATCTATATCACAAGATACAAAGATTAAAAGCACGTCAACCAGAAACAAAAGAAAAACAAATAAGAGATTACCTAATTTATCAAAGATAGCTGAAACAACTTGAAGTGCCATGTCCCAGACAGCACTGTAGCGGTAATCAAGTAAGTTTTCAATAGTTGAGCATATTTTTTCAATGACAGTTGGCCCAGATTTTCGCTCATCCAAGTTTGTGTTTCTAATCTGATTCACTCCCTGCATAATTAAACTTTCATCAATACAAGTATCTATCAGACCCTTCAATGTTTCTGTGGCTGCAAATATGGCCTCCTCATATTCCGATGCCAAAATATCTGCCAACAAAAGGGAAGATGTTAACCGGTATATTTTTATCATTTCTTCATGAAGAAAGAAAAAATGGACATAAACCCAGATATATTATTCTCAAATGAGAAAAACTAACACCAAAATGCAATCAGACTTGTTGCAACCATGAATATCACACCTTTAAGTGCGTTGAATACCATGGGGAGCTTAACTACACATATTTGCCTATTAAGATCATGAATTCTCTTAATACCCACGTTCAGCAACCGAGCAGTGAAGGTCATGGCATCAGCCGACGATTCATTCAATGAGACAGAATAGGCAAGTGAGCACAGAAGGTCAAGCAGTGCCTCAGCTGGAACGTCTGCATTTTGGTGAAGACAAACTGCATTCAGACTATCTGTTATGCGCCTTGTCACAAGTTGCTGGCGAAGTTCCAATAGAGTTTTGAAGTACTTAAGCACAGAAGTCAAGTACTTCATTGACATCAGAGGAAGACACTCTTTAAGTGCATCTAGAACGTGGAGAACCTCTAGAGCTCCTCCATGACCTTCATTAGGATTGGCATTTGATCCACCAGCCAGTAGAAGAAACTTTTCAAATGTGTTCATGATCCCTTCACTAGCAGGGGCCAGTGACGGTGTCCCTTGGAAACTTTGTAAGACATCACGGATACAATGATGCGACTGCCTTCTCACCTATTGCGGTTGTCAATTCAATTGTTTGTATTAGATTATATCATCATCTAATGGCTAATCTCTCAATAATTATTTGAAAGACAAAGATATTCCACTCATCAAATGCCTGAACGGCCGAAAAGCACTGAATTACGACTTAATGGATTAAAGAAAAAAATTACATTCATGTAACTCATTGCTAACCTGAATTAATAAACCAAAACTTGCAAAAAGGAAAACGCGAAAATACCTTAGAACGAGAATCAGTCATGTAAACCAACAAAAGAGGGTACAACTGAGACAAGTCAGACCAATTAGCTGGATCTCTGGTGATTAATAGTTGAGACACGCATTTTAAACCTGAAACAACCGAACCAGCCGTAACCGAACTCGACCGGAGAACCCTGAGAAGGAGAACCGAGGTAAAATCTCCCTTCTTCTTCAAAATTGCAGGCGAGATTTTGGGCAGCACTAGGGAAAGAATGGTCATGAAGGACTCAATAACGTGCCCGGCAGGGTCTGGTTCGGAGGAGAGACGGTCGAGGGAGGAGCATGCAGCGCCAAAATAGGCAACTGGCGTCAGAGGGATGTTCTGGTCCTTGAGCTCCTGAGACATGGTGCCTAGCACTGCACAAAGGTGCTGGTGATCCTCTTGCGTAGAACTTGAGAACCGATCAAGGATCGACTCACAGAATTCATCCGACTGCAATTCAGTCGAGATCATTGAGCTTCCCTCCACGTCGATGCCTTCCATGCTGGACTAACACCAAACGTACTGGAAAATCCGGTAGTATCGAAGTTCAGCCTCTTTCGGCGACCAAGCTGTCCAAGTCCCTAGTGGCTCAGGCTTCGGTTACGAAACGTAGGAGCAAGAAGGAACGACTAGCGCTCGGCGATTGTCAAAGATTCGGTGGACTGTCTGAGCAATAGGTTGAGCGAACTGAAGCACTTACGCCGGAGAGAAACGTTCCGGTGGGAGATGAGCAACGCGGAAACTTGGATGAATGCGGCGCTCACCAAGAGGATACTTGTCTACACGGCTTCCATGGGGTTGGCGGCAAGGGCATGGGTGGCCGATGTGAAGGCGGAATATAAGAAACGTCGTCGTTTTCTCCTTTCTTTTTTCAATTAAATATGCGGATCAATAGTGGGCCGACAAGTTCTGCTCACTGGGAATTCAAGCATAAGATTTTATTGTTTATTTTGCTACATATTTTATTTCTTACCTTTACTTTGAATGCATTATGACCAACTTACCATTTAAGGATTGTTGCAACATATTATAAGTTGTAAAAGCAAAAAACAAAAAAACAAAAAACCAATAACCTAATCTATGATTTCTCTTACCATCTTTTGTTATATACATATATACACACAATTGTAGGTTGTTCATAACACAATTGTAATTTATAAATAAATGTACATAGGTATTAAATTTTGGAACTTTTTTTAATTTTAATTGGACTTTTCAAAAAGCGTTTTGGTACTTGGAGAGAGTAATTCCCACTCACGGATGTGGACATTATTCTTGTCTTTTAATTTTTGGTTCCTTGTAATTAAAAACTATTTGGAAGCACATCATTACAAAATTATTATGTCTGTAAGGAAGATAAAAAAAGCAATAATTAATCATTAGTACACTAAGGTAGTAGTTAAACTTCTCTATTTGAAAATTATGAGTTTGAACATTACTAAATATATATAATCTATCACTTTTTAGATGTGCTATTAGATGGCGGTAGTCAGTACACAATATTAAGTTCAATTGTTCTAAGATTTAATTTATTAGTGTGTTAGTGTTGAGTTAGGGTAACCAAATTGAACTTCATCCAATCAAGTCATTAAGAGTTTGATGAATTTATTGTAATTAAAGTCTCTTAGTTGGGGTAATTATCATGATTAACATCCAGCCTAGCCTTTCAGAACAATGATCACAAACAAATTGTTAAATGGATATATAGTGTGTTAGTGTTGGGTTATGGTAACCAAGTTGAGCTTCATCTAAGTAAGTCATTAAGATTTCAATGAATCTATTGCAAATAAGTTCTCTTAGTTGGGGGTAACCACCATGGTTAATACCCAACGTAGCCTTTCAATACAATGACAAGAAACAAATTGTTAAATAGATGTATATATGATTGTAACTATGTCTCTTAGCTATCTACAATTTTTGTTAGGTTTATAAATAGTTATATTTTAGTTGGGTAGTAAGATTTTTATATGAATCATGAAGTGTATTTGAGTCATACAATTATTCATACATTAAATCATAATTGAATTATAAAATGTGATTACATTCTTCCTTATATGGCCCAAAATGCCACCTACCGTAACATTAAATAGAAAAGAGAAAGTTGTCATTCACCACACCCTTAATCTTAACCATTTGGTGAACATTAACAACAAACTCTTTTTGGTCTCAACATCATCTCTTGACCAACCTCATGACATAAAAAGATGGTAATATGCCAAAAACAAAAGGTAGCCAACACAACTTTCAGAACTCGATCTAATAATATTAACACTATAGCATTATAATATTCCCCATTTTA
>NW_019014660.1:85590-103373 GCF_000150535.2 Carica papaya | reverse complement strand
TAAACCAATAAAAACTAAACTAAAAATAATCCTAATAGCATATAAAATACACCATTATCACCTCTCAATCTTGGTACCTTTATGTACCAATTCTTCCAAGTCAAAATAGTTCTATAATTCAAGGATATTGGCAATCTCCTTTTTCAGGCTTTCTAAGAACTGAGTCATAGTAGCTTCTGAGCATTCTTCAACCCTAGCTCGAATCATGGTGATCTCTATCTCCTAAGATATTCTTCCACTATCTTAGTACCCTGAGCCAGACATTATAGCTTTCGATTCATATCTCTATCGAAGTAGAATGGTACAAACCACTTCTTCATGATGGACCTTAACTCTCTCCAGGTTAAGATTCACTCATTTCTATCTCGTTCCCTAAGAGCAACGAACTAATCCCACTAGACTGAGGCATATTCAGTAAATTCAAGAGTTGTCAACTTAATCTTCTTTTTTATTATAATTATGGCATCCAAAGATGTGTTCGACCTTCCGTTCCCATTCAAGGTAGGACCCAACATAATTCTTCATTTGAAAGGTTGGTATTTGCATCTTAAAAGCATTAAGATCTTTGTCTCCTTCATCACATCGATATTACCTTCTATTACTTGCATTATCTCCACATGACCCAATCTTATCCTGCACTATTTGGCATTGGGCACGGTTGTGGTCGCCTCCCTACTCTAATTGATCCATTCATGCAATCATGTTCCCCATCTGGACACTTGAATGAGTGAACATATCCATGATTCTCTCCTCCAAAGTGACGAGTTTACTATTGGTGCTTTAGTGAGATATAGTGAAGTTCCTACAAAGATAAATATTAGTGAAAATAAATAAACTCTCTCTCATATTCGCTCGTGTTTACCTCATAGTTTCTCACACTGCAGCTTCTTCTATCAAGCTGAGTATTCGAAATCATATCCACTTAAATCAGGACCTAGTGTTAGTCTTATTGACACAACAAGGAATCTTAAAAGTTTATGGGTGTCGAATCCACCAAAAATAAATTTTTATTTAAACAATAAAATAAGATTATAGTAGTGGTAAACATGGTCGAATCCACAGGAAATTAAAAGCTAATTTTCTTCCTTGACTGATGAATGAATAGTGAATAAAAAGAGGGAGGATTTTATAGAATCCAATACGCAAAATATAAAATAAACAATAAACAGAATAATGTTAAATGAACTCTTGGTTGCAAGTTAGAAATTAAAACAATTATTAGAAGAATTCCGAGTTAATGGAATAACTAGCTCCATTAACATAATTGATCATAGATGAAATTATTTATTTTATTTAAACTATATTAAACCAATTATAGTTGTCGGAAACTTTCCGGCAACCAATCCTTCCTTATTTCTAAACCAACTAAGAAACGTTCATTAATTAGAAGACATTACCAAATAGTCCTGAAAACGTCCACAAGATTTACTTATAAATGACCTTGAGAACTAGAAGAACTTGATTCAAGTTATTGGACTCATACGCGTGAACAAGTCAACCAAATTACTTACTTCATCAGTGCAAAACTGATCTCTAGATGCTGAAACCACTCAAAAAATTATGGATTTGAGGGGTTCGACTAGCTGCTTACTATCTCTCCAACATTCAACAGGCCCTATTTAAACGAGTTCAAGACTGCAAATATGTATAGGTGCATAAAATAAATAAATACCAAGATTTAAATAAAACATAGATTAAACCAATTCAATCTCACAAATACACCACTAGTGCTTACCAAATCTCAACTAGGAAAAGAAATAAGTTAGCCACTCGTAGTGGACTTCAATGCAAAATAGCTTCTTAAAAATTAAAGAAAGCAATTAAGCCCTCAGTGTGGGATCTGCAGCTATTGTTATGTGCGGCCTCCGGAAGAAGAAAGATGATGAATCTACTTGGCAGCTACGATTTTATAACTCGAGGAGGCAAAGTTTTTTTTTTGTTTTGTTTTGGTTGTTTAGGATCATTTTTCTTGATTTTTGGTTTATCCCTAGCTTTCCAAAATAATCTCTCATTGATTTTTGGCCCAGATCTTAGCTAAAAGGAGATCTTTTCTAGATTTAAGAAACATGCATTTTCATTTATGTTAGCTGTTATGCGCGACCCTTAACCTTGTCCAAGGCTAAGTTCTGTGGGATATGAGCTATTATTGTCTGTTAAATCCAAGCTTTGCCCAAGGCTTATTTTTGGGTTGATGACTATTTCTATGAACTCTTCCCATTTTCATGTTATTTTTTCTTATTTCATCCTTATTTCCTATATTGCAATAAAAAATAGAAAATAGCTCAGATTAGATAGTGTACCATCAAGTTTAATAACTCAAAAGTAGGTGATAATGATGTCATTTTTGGGCACTATAAGAAATTTAGAAACAAACACACAGAAGAAAGAATTGTGTGCTTTTATTATACATTAAGTAACTAGTTTTGTACCTAAAACACATTGAAAAGATGGAAACGTAGAACATAAAAAAATAAGTGTGGAATTAAAGTGTATGGGATCCGATCAAATCCCAATGGATATAACCAGAAGATGTATCCTAGTTATACTAGCCCAATGACGACTACTTTCTATGACTGGTCAAGTTTCTTTATACAACGCTGATACAAAATTTCGGGATACAAAACATAAAATAAATGTGAAGCAAATGGTTTTTGCCCACCAAATGTGAGTTAATCTTCCTTTATTTTGTGCAACGGAATGAAACAAATTTTTCATGCACACTTGGTAGGTGATTTACTCTTCTTTGACTCTTCAAAGGTTTTTCGTTGCACAACAAGGCGATGACTCTTCTTTTATATGTTTTGAATGCAAACAGTGTGTCAATTGCATTATGGTGTATAATTAGGATATATTTTTCAATTTTTGATTTTGTTATTTTTTCTTTAATTATTAAATAATACAAAACCACTTGAATTAAATAGATAATATGAATCCAAGCAGGATGCAGAACGAACTAGCAATCAAAATTTTGAATTGATAATTAATAAACAAAAGTGCTAAAACAATAAAGATAATAGGTTCACTAGGAGCTTAAGCTCTAATGCTAACTGGTTTGGGAGGGTAAGGGAAAGATCATTTTGACTCTCGAAACCTCAGCCAACGCATGCAATCTGAAGACTTAAACACCTAAATCCCCTTCCCTACTTGAATCTACACCCACATATATGGTACACAAAAAAAGATAATAGGGAAAATACAAGAAGAGGGGAAGACGCCAAGACTTACCTAATAAGTTGATCCCAACTTCTTGGCTCAACAAAACTTCAGAAAGCTCTCTAACTTTAAAGAACTTGAAAAACACTCAAGAAAATTAACCAAGCTAATTTTGAGAAAGCAAAAGCTTTAACTTTTATTGATAAATTGAATTGTGATTACAATCTAAAGATTAGTCTTTATATAGGCTTTTAATGACTAATTATAATCGGAATAGTACTATCCAAACTCTTATACTATAATTAAGTACAAAACAAATACAAAAATAATTAAATAATTAAGTCTTATCCTAAAGTAATTAAAATAATTTAAATAATCAAAATAATTAATAAAATATTCTTTTATGCTTATCCAAATCTTCAAATAGTTTGATCTTCTTTTGACTTCCAATTTGAAATCCTCCTTCATTTTGGCACTTTAATCACATGGGATAATTGCAGAAGTCTTTAGAATTTTAAAGAACTCGAAAAAATAAGAAAAAGAGTCCAAAAGGACTTACGAAAAGGTTATCACGCGGGCATGCACGAGTTGTGTGCTTATGCCAAGTGGGTCGCACAAACTGGGCGTGCGAGTCGCATCAATCGGTCGTGTGGGTTAGTCTCGCGAGCGCACTGGGCACTGAGCATATGCCTAGGGCAGACTGCACACACGGATGGGATTTGTGCACATCTGGCTACTTGCGCGCATGCATGCAGGTGCTGCTGCATGCGGGTTGGCCTGTCCGCACATTCAAAGGTGTTACACATGTGGCTGGGCAGACGCACGCCTGTGTGTGCACTGTATGGCAGGCAGGCGCTGTTACTCGCACGCCTCGCATGCTTGTTTGTAAGGGTTCCATGGCTCATACGTGAGAAAGGCCACACATGTCTATCCCATAAGTATCTACACCTAAATCATGTTTTAAACTTCCCTTTGGGCCTGAATTCGTGGGCTAAGTTTTTCCTTGGACGTGAGACCCAATAACTTCCTCGTTTCCCATCTTTTCTAATTCTGCCTCTTCTTAGGCTGATGTCCAGATCCATTAAATTTGGATTCACTACCTTGGGCATGTACTTGGGTTGATTCGTCTTGAGTACTTTACGTTCGTAAAACACTTTCGAGTTTGTCCAGGAAACACATTATTGTTTAACCTTTTTCGTACTTTGTTTGCCACAGAAATCTCTTGTTAGTCACTAGGCTTTTCTCAGTTATTATCTCATCACCTCTTTTTCCCTATAATTTGTTTTTTCGTTTACTAAGCAAAGAAATGGGGGGAAAAAAACATAATAAAATCGTTTGATCAACGAAAAGGACTACATTGATCGTATATTTCTTTAAGCTAATTTTATTGCATGTTTGAAAAATGACAACTTAACTATGGGAACAATATTCATGTTTTCAATTAAATTATAACCAATTCCAAAATTCAAAGATTAGTAGAATTACCAAAACATTTTTGGAAACAAAAGCAAAAAAAAAAAAAAAAAAAAAACAAATCTGATGTTCTAGGCTTTTTGAGTGGGTCTAGGGTCTAATGGGTGACCATTCTCCTCAAGTCGCCTCTTCATGCAAAAATTTTCAACTTGCAACTTGAAATGGTCATACTCATTTTCATTTTATCAGCCTTCATGAAACCTAAACAAATTCTCCAAATCAATAATCTTTTGCTAAGGCATCTAGACATTGTCTCTTTTTTCTATTTATGTTGTGTTTTTAATTCTTGTTGCCTCTTTGCACTAGCTTGTTAAGTTTCTTATTTGTATTTGGCCTCATGTAACTTCTCACTTTTTTCTTCCATAGGCCCTTTGCATTGATCATCATTTATTCTTTAAATTGCTTTCGTTGTAGAGTGTAAGGAGTGATGTCTCAAAATTCTTGCACTATCGATACAATATGCCTTAAAATTTGATAGCTTTCAATTAAAGATGCTTTGCAGTAGCTCTAATAAAGAGGGGTATATCCATTCCTTCCTCATAAGCTTCCATGTTTCCCTAGCTTTTTGTATCTCATTTTCTTTTTGAGGTTCATATTTAAACTCACACTTCTAGATTCCATCCAAAGGTAGTTCGTATTTACCTTGGTATTACCTCATTCCTAAAATAGGTATGACGCTCGCGATTCCCTTAATCCTTAATCATGGCACCCAGTGATATGGTCCAGAATTGATAAGTGCATGTTCTTTATGGTGCCAAGATGTTAACCACTCTACAGTCTTTTGCGTAATTCCATGCAGTCTCGATCTCCAGAAATAAATGTTTTCCTCCATCGTCTCTTCCTAATTGCACAACTTCTATAAATCCTGGGTGTTGTTTCTTTAAGATGTATAACCACTTAAAAGTGCTTAATGAATTCAAGTAACTGATCAACCATGAATAAAAAGTTGGCATGCAACCATTTAAATCTCTATTTCCTTCTCTTTTAATGAAATTCAAAGTTCAAATAATCTCGACCAGTGCAATAGGTATTGTGTCTATCATTTCTTGCCTATAAGACCTCAAAATTTTTATTACCCACTCTTCTATAAATCCTTTGCTCCATGAGAATGCTAACGAGCTACTATTCCTAAAGACAAAAAGTTATGCCTTGATTCATGTTTGAGACTAATTTTTTGAAGTCCTTTTAGAGTTTCCCACGTAATCCCTTCTCTATGATTTTGATTGTCCAATTTTGGTAGATCTCCGAATAGCAACTCCCAATAAATTAGCCAGAATTTTCCTGGTATTAATGTGACTGACAATTAGGCGCATTAATCTTTCTTGTTAAACCTGTTGGAGCTGGAAATATTTTGGGATGTTCTTCAACTGTGGGTGCTAAGTCAATTCCACCAAGTAAGTAAGAAACGCTGTAAAGGAGGAATGGAAAATTCTACAATTAATTTAATCAACTTGTAGAGAAGTTGAGCATACAATGAGAATGATATTTACACCAAACTCGTTTCCAAGCGAGATTTGTTCACTATGAACAAAATTCATCCACAAACATTTCAATTCCCCATATGCAGGTCCCTTTCATTCTTTGATACCATAATCTTGCATGAAAGAAATTTAAAATTTTCTATTTCTTTAATAGTTAAAGTTGTATTCTCACAATTATAAACAAATTTTACAAATTTACAAAGTTCTGCTTTAGAAATACATAATCATTTGGCACTTCCTTGGAACTTGAAAAGCTCTTCTTTAATCATAAAGCTACCAAAAAGTAAAGATTAAGTTGGAATAAAGAAAAAAAGATAAATTTACCTAGCTAAATGGATGCAATAAAATGGCCATGTTTTAGGACTTCTTAATGAATCCTTCGAGAAATAGAAATCACAAAGATCCTCTTTTTTTCACACGCAAACTCCGCAATAAATTTCCCTCCAATCTCCTCAGTCTTCCCTTACCGAAAACCAAGAAGAAATCCCAAAATTCCCTCTTCAAAATCACTCTCTGCCCTTCCTCAAACTCGATTCCCTTCTCCCTCCAAATCTCTTTCCCTTTATAGCCTAATCGCAGCCTCCAGAAGTTCGTTTCCTGTGTTTCTGCTTCTCCCACCTGAGAATCTCCCTCCTCTTAACACACGTCTCTTCTTTCGTCTTCCTCCCACTCGCATTCCAGCTCGATATCGTTGCAACGAAATCCCCAAGCTTCTCTCTGTCTCGATCCTCGGTTGCGCGGTTCATCTTTTTGCTTCCTCGCGCGCGCAAAGAAGGTGCTGGTCTCCCTCTCATTGTCTTTGCCGCAGAAGTCAAATGAAGCAGGAAATTTGGGCTTGATGTCGTTAAGGAAGATTGCTTTGATGGGTTTTTGGGTTTAAGAATGAGAATGGAATTTTTGGGTCTTTCATTTATCTCTATAACTCTTTTTTTTCTTTCTTTTTCTTCTTTTTTCACATTTTTAGTTGTTTTCTCCTTTTTTTTTTTTTTCTAAAAAAAGAAGATTTCTTTCACTCTCCTTGGTTTTTTTTTTTTTTCATTTGTTTCTCTCAAATTTTTTTTTTCCCTCTCTCTTTTTTCACACTCTCACACAATAATAATTATTTTAATGACAATAATGTTTAATGATAGTTCAAAATAAAAAAATAAAAATTAATTTTAATTTAAAGTATTACAATTATCTCTGTTTACATAAAAAAAATCAAGTAAAAATTAAAATTACTCTAATTTTGTTTGATATGAGATTATTGAATTCCTTTATCATCATTTCTTTTATTCTTCTTTTATTCTTATTTTCTATTTTTTTCATTTCCTCTTCTATTTTTTTATTTATTTTTTCATATTTTCTTTCTTTTTTCATAATTCTTTTGTTCTTTTCATTTTCATCATTTATTTTTTTAATTACTCATTCTAAATACATTAAAGTAGACAAAATTGATGTCTTTCCATGGTAAAATTTACAATAAAATGTCTTCTCGTAGAGGGATTAAGGCAACCACAACATAACGCCTTCCCATGACAAGATTTAAGACCAAAGTCTCATAATTTAGTTTTTGTCGTGTGTGCTCTCTTTACCTCTTGGTTTGGTAATGGATGTATATTAATATTTGCCCTAGGATCATCTGCTTAAATGAATGAAGTATATTCAAATCTTTTAAATCCTGGAATTTGTGTCTTAGTTTGGGATAGCTAAATGTGGTATGTTTTATGCCCTCATATATATTCTCATGTAGCATTAAGGTCGAACCATTTGGGTGGAGGATTGGGAGGAAGTTGAGAAATTTTCGGCTAAATTTTTCTTGAGCTAATAATTAATGGTAGATTTATGTTTGGAAAATAAGGAGCTTATTAAAGTCTTTTTTCTTTATTTTTTAGTGCCCTAAGTTTGTAGTTTAAAGAGGACTTTAGTTAGCATCGTTCTTTAAATTATGGTGGTGCATTATTGCATATACGAGCTATCACCAAGGTGTATAATAGTTAGGATAGCAAGCAGTCATTCCCAAATTTCTTGCTTGATAATGTATGGACCATCCTGTGTTTACCATATGTTATGAAGTATTGTGGTTTACCATAATTTATGAAGTATTGTGGTAATTTACCTCACCATTTTTTACTATATCATGAATGTTCTCTCTATAATGAATATAAGATTTGAAAAACTAGGATTTAGACGACCTAATAACTTGTCTGTATATATTCCTCTTAGGGTTTTATCAAAAGTAGTAGTAATTTTTTCCTTTGTCATTTGAGAATAGACTTGAGAAGCCATATTACTCTAATGTGTCACATACTCTTTAAAAGTTTCAATGTTTTTCTTTTCTGTCCTTAGTAGTTCTTTTCTAGTGAGAATCAAGTTTATATAAAACGCATATTGATTTAAAAAAAAATTGTTAGTTCCTTTTATGAATTCATTCAAGTAACATCAGTCGTGGAAAACAACTTTTCTACAGCTCCTATAAGACTTTCCTGGAAACAAAAAATCATAAGCTTTGCATTATAAATATATTTTATCGCTTTCACTTTACACCACTTCAAGTGTGCTCTCACACATCTTGTCCCATCATACTTGGTAAAATTTGGCATTTTAAATTTTGTTAGAAATTCTACATCAATGGCCAACTATAAAAAGGATAGATTGGACCATCCACTCTTACTTGCCCCTTGCATGAGCTTAAATGATGCAAAATTCAGGATCAACAACGCAATCCAAAACATATGCATCAACAAGCATAAACTCAAAACCGTAAGTAACTCAACAAGGGAGTGAGAACCAAGGTTATAGAAAAATAAAAAGAACCAGAACTGAAAAGATGCTATGAGACTTACCTTGATAAGTGATTCAAAATTCAAGCGTAACAAGCCAGTCAAAGACCCACTCACTCACTCTTGAAAGCTTATAAACTTAAAGCAAGAACAATTAAATTTAATTAGTAATTTGAATTGTGAATATAAGAAGGGGTGATGACTTCCATTTATAGAGTTAACCATCCTTATTTGATTTAAATAAGAAAATAAGAATCCTAATAAAACTCTTAATCTTAAATTAAATAAAAAAGGCAGAATTTGATTAAAAATAAAGCACAAACTCTTAATTAAATAATCATTTTCTTCTTGGGGGCTAAGACTATCACTTGGACTAGTCCCTTGGATCTTTTTTTAGTCTTTAAATCTAATTCTTTTTCTTTTTATTTTACAGGTGACAGTTGGACATATTGTTCCTTTCAGAATTATGAGTGAATTAGGAGTGAAGAAGTCAGGTAGGACCCTACCTCCCCTTAATCGAAACACTCTCCATGCTATGCAGTTTTTTTTCATCTTTTCTCTTTTCAGTTTTTTTTCTTTTACTCATATTCGACATTCCTCTTCTCTTATTCTTCTTATTCTACAGCCATGCAGAACTCTTCTTTTTGAATGTAGATCGGGGAAACATGTTAATAAATTGAAGGTGGATTGCGGCAAAGAGGAATCTTCTCAAGTTGAGGTGTCGCCACTCTCATAGTCTTCTTACCTCTTTTATGTCTTCATCTTAGCTTTCTCTTAATATTATTCTTTATTTGTTTGCCGTTGTTTTACATCTAGTAGGAGTCCATTGAGAGAGCTCAAGCCTCCCTAAAAATAAACACAGCTCAGGTTTTCCTAGTTTAATGTAGTTCCCATGCGGGTGAGTGGGACGACATCTCCATGCTCTTCCCAAATCATGACCAAATATGGTCAGTATTTTTCTTGTTTTTTTGGACTTGTTATTGTAGCTTCAAAGCTGATTTATTGAGTGATCCAGCCTTGGACAAGAAGATTGAGAACTTTTTAGAAGCTTTTGATGCCGGCTGAGGTAATAGGTCCCTCTGGGACTTGAATCTTTCTTCCCACTTCTCCCCAACTGTCTTCTTGGTCTTCTAGGTAAACATCCTTCCTTGTGTCTCTTATGTCCAAGTTTATCTCATCCAGCCTTTCTTCGAGAGGATTCGTCCTCAAATAGTCACCTATATTAAAAAGGAAAATATCATAAACATTAAATGTAGCAGACACTCCGTACTTATGTGAGAGATCAATCTTATAGGTGTTATCATGGACACGCTCCAGAACTTGAAAATGTCCATCTCCTTGAGGCTCTAACTTAGATTTTCTCTAATAGAAAAATCTTTCCTTTTGCATATGAACTCATACCCAATCGTTAGGTTAGAAAACTACTCGTTCCTTTCTTTTTTTGGTGTTTCGTATATAGAATTCATTTTCCTTCTAGATATGCAGTTTGGCCTTCTAATGTATGGCTTTGACAAGTTCTGCTCTTCATTGACCATTGGTGTCCTGAATTTCTTATATAGGTAAAGGTATGATATCGAATGAAGTTAAAGGATTAAAACCAATAACAATTTCAAAAGTTAAAAATCCTGTAGAGATGTGAATGCTTCTATTATATGCAAATTCTACCATAGGTAAACAATCCTCCCATGTTTTCAAATTTCAACCAACTGCAGCTCTCAATAAGGATTTTAAGGTCCAATTAACGATCTCAGTTTGGAGATGACATGCAGTAGAGAATAATAGCTTAAGTCCTAATTTACCTCACAGAACTCTCCAAAAAGAGTAAAGGAATTTTACATCCTTATCACTCACCGTAGTTTTAGGAATGCCATGAACTCTCACAACACCTCAAAAAAATAAATTTACGATATTTATTGCATCATTAATCTTATGGCATGCAATGAAGTGTATTATCTTACTAAATCTATCCACGATGACAAATATATTATCACTACCTCTTTTGATCCTAGGCAATCCTACTACAAAATTCATAGATATGACTATCTATAGTGCTGTAGGTAGAGCTAAAGGTATACATAATCCATGAGGTAGAACCTTATATTTGGCCTATAATGCGATAAGTTAGAAATCAATTCGAAGAAAAATTGATAAAACACTTCGAAAGATTATCTTGATAAGTTGAATCAATCCTCCATTCAAGAAGATGATTGAAGAACTCTCTCAAAGAGTAATTACAATAACATAAGCTAAAGAAAACCTTAATTTTATTAATTTTGCATAACTGATGAATTGACTTACAACTTAAGAATGGTGGCCTTTATATAGGCATTCACCTTACATATTTAAATAAAACTCAAAAATTAGAATCCTAATTAAATTCCTTAATTTAACTTAATCTAGAAAAAGTATTAAAGTAATAATTAAAATAAGTAACTTTATTAAAACATAAACTCTTTTCTCTTGAGATGAAAAAGTGTTGTCGCTGAATTCACCATACTTTTATTTTACTTGGATTTGGTCTTCATATTTAATTAATTCTTGGGGTAGAATTTGAGTTTGAAGATGCTTTAAAATCTTCCATCTTGAAGTAGAAAAGAATTCATCTTCTATGAGAAAATCCAAGAAAAATTCTAGGAGAAAATCTAGGAAATAATCCAAAAGAAAATTTAGGAGAAAAACCACGAAAAAAAATCTAGTAAATAATCTAAGAAAAAATTTAAGAAAAAAATCGAAGACATAATCTAACATTATCTATGAGAAAATTAAGGATGGGAATTTGGCCTAGAATCTTTTGGCTGAATTCTCCTTGAATTCTTTTTGCTTCTTTGCTTGATGATTTGTCATTCCCTTTGAAGTAAAATTCCTAGGTATATTGTCAATTAATTTACTTTAATATCTATTCAAAGAGGAATCCAAATTTGCCTTTAATTTGGTCACCAAAACAAAGAGAAGTGAAAATTCTCCCTCGAGTAGATTCGTGCGGATTCTTTCTCGTCCTCTTCCCATGAGTTCTTTTCTTTCTAGGATGTATTCTTTTATTTATTCTAATACTCTTCTTTTTAACCACAAATAGATTTCTCCTTCGCATGGAATTTGATGTGATCCTAGACAACCCAAGATTAGTTCCAAAGATGCAATCCTATATCAAGGAGGAACTTCATAGAAATTTGGACTTCTGCGAAGTAATTACCCGCAAGTCTGTTGCAGCACAATGAATGTGCACACATAGGTCCCCTAGGTCCCATCTCAAATAGGTAAGCTATTCCAATGTCCTTTTATTTCCCAAATTGGAATGCCTCAAATAGGACAATAAAAATCCATTACCTAGACGAGAACGCTCAAAACATGAAAGTAACTCAATTCCTAAAAACTTTCCTAGTTCGGATTCTTCCAAGGGATGTGCCTAGTTTTCCCAAATAAAGTTTAAGACCCAAGTACACTTAATGGGCTTGAAGAATAGCATGGAGATCCATATATTGGCCCAACTCAATAAGAAAAAAAGTCGAGGTCCAAGAAGAGTCATGAATCACTGTTAAGGGGCCTATGTCCCAATTATGTAGTGGCCTTGGAAGGATTTTGACATGTACACTAGTAAACATATCCGGGAAGCGCAGCAGCAATCTGCATGCTCAGCAAGCCCACAGCCCAACAGGTCTAGCCCGACGACTAGCACGCGCAAGCATGTGCAGGAGGTGCTGCACAAGCGTGCACCAGCCCACATAAGCGTAAGCAGCAAGGCCCACACCTAGCAGGGGGCGTACGCTTATGGCCTAGGCCCACGTGATAGCGGCTGTGCAATCCAGGTCAAACTCGAGTGGCCCCGCACTCTTGGCACAACCCGAGCGGCCCAAAGGTAACCCATACGGCTTATATTTCCTAAATCCTTTCAGTTTAGATTTTCTCCATTTTTCTATTTCTTTAAGGTTTCCAACCTACAACAACTTCTATAAATTAATCCTATGTGATTAATATGTTTAAATTGAAGGAGGAATTCTAGTCAAAATTGAAGAATAAAGATCTTTGAAGATTTGGAAGAAGGAGATTATTATTTTATTAAAATTTTAATGTTAAACCTTATACATAGGATTATTTAAATTATAATTTTAGGATAAGAATATCAATTTAATTATTTTATTATTTATGTATTTATTTTCTAATTGAGGGGGGGAATTAACACCCCCGATATGAATTCTAATTCCTATTCCAAGTAGAAATAGAAATTAAAAGCATATATAAAGGCTTTAGCTCAAACAATATAAGAAAACAACAAATTTGAGAATTAATAAAAATTAAATCTTTGAGCTTTTTTTCTCTAAACTAGCTTAGTGCTAATTTTTCTCTTTAAGTTCTTCAAAGCTAGGTGAGCTTTCTGAAGTATTGATTTAGCCAAGGGATTGGGATCAATTTATTAGGTAAGTCTGTGGTATCTTTCTTTTTCTTGTTTTTGTTTTCCCAATTTTTATTTTTGTAATTATTTTTTAGGATTGTAAATTCAATTCGAGGGAGAACTTTAATTAGGCGGTCGAGCTTTAATATTGCATGCGTTTGGGTTGAGATTCTGGGAGTCAAAATGATCCTTCTCATACCCTTCCACATCATGTGGTATCAGAACTTAAGCTTCTAATGAACCTATTTATCTTAATTGCTTTAGCATTCTTGTGAATTAACTAACATTCAAATTTATTTTAAATTATTAATTTATATTGCATCTTGGTTGAATTCATATCTATCTATTCAATTCAAGTAGTTCATATTTCCATCATTATTCAAAAAAAAATTACAAAATAAAAAATCCAAAAAATCCCAATTGCACACTATAAGGCAATTAACATGGTGTTGCATTCTTGCGTTCAAAAGTAGAGTAACTGCCCAATAGCATTATTGTAAAACCTTTTTGGATTTAAAGGCAGAGTACCTCACCTAGTAGGCGCTCGTGAAAACTTTTAATTTTCATTATACTGCATCACTCACTTGCATAAAAGAAAAAAGGAAGGCTAACTCACCAATTATGAGCGAAAACCTTTTCTACTTCATGATTAATTTTCTATTTTACATCCTAGAATTTTGATTCAACGTTACATAAACAAAGTTGATAATTCTTAGACCGTAGCTAGCATTAGGTAGTATATTTAGGATACACCTTCTTTTTGTATTCATCGGGATTAATCCCTATGTTGTTAGTCTATCATGTTTTCTTTGTGATCTATGTTTCCATTATTCATTGTGTTTTTATTTCATTATATATCTAAGTGATTGACCATTCCTAGTTGCTTTAGCATATAAATAAAAACACACCAATCCTTTTTCTGTGTGCTTGTTTCTAACCTTCTATAGAATTGAGATTCCATTAGGATTCTTTATGTTTCAGAAACACTAACGTGTAGATCCTGACCTAAAGTAAATCCCATTCCGAACACTTAACTTGACAGAGGAAGCTATAGTTTGAGGGATTGTGAGGTAAACACGAGAAAAAGTGGGAGAGAGTTTATTTGTTTTCACTAACATTTCCTTGTAGGAATGTTTCACAATGAGTTTTTGCGAAGAGTTTGTTGAATTACAGTGCGACATGCAAAAACTCCAATATCTACCTAATGAATAGAAGAATTTAATATGGGAAGCATTAAGGGAAGATATGGCTCGACCATATCATGATGTGACAGAAAACCTTCCTATTCAAGACGAGATTCAAGCTCTTGCAAAAGTAAAACACCCCATCATAAAAGATACAAAAGAAAAAAAGAAGCCAGCCACCAAGATGAGCCATGTTTAGCTGTTAATTCTTTTATTTCTAATGATGATATCTTACATGATATAGGAGAAAGTGTGATTCCAATTATGAACCACATCAATACTGGAGTTGACGAGCTAGACAAGTATAGTGAGCTTTCTTTTGTTATCACTAATCATTCTCCTTTTGATGAAGGACCAGATTTGAGGGTGAATCTTTTTTAAGAAAGAGGGGATGACATGATCCTAGATGGCCCAAGATTAGTTCCAAAGATGAAATCCCGTATCAAGGGGGAACTCCATGAAAATTTAGACTCTTGCATAGTAATTACCCACGAGTTTTTTTCTACACAACAGACGTGCACACGTAGGTCCCCTAGGTCCCATCCCAAATAGGCAAGCCCAATCCAACATCTTTTTATTTCTTAAATAGGATCGCTTTAAATTAGAAAGTAAAAATATATTGCCTAAACAGGAACACCCATAACATGAAATTAAATCCATTCCTGAACACTTTCCTAATTGGGACTATTCCAATGAATGTGCCAAGTTTGCTCAAAAAAAGCTTGAGGCCCAAGTGTGCTTAAAGGGCTTGAAGATTAATATGGGGATCTATATATTGGCCTAATCTGAAAAGAGAACAAGATGAGGTCCAAGAAGAGTCGAGACTCATAGCCAAGGGGTTCACAGCCCAATTATGCAGCAGCCTTGGAAGGCCTTTGCTGACATGTGCACTAACACACATATTTGGGAAGAGCAGCAGCAACCCGAACACTATAACAAGCTTATAGCACAGTAGGCCCACCCTAATGATCAGCATGCTTAAGGATGCACGCAATAGATGCCCCACATGTGCATACCAGCCCACATATGCATATACAGCAAGGCCTATGCCTAGTAGAGTGCTCACACGTACGACCCAGGTCTATGCGGCAACGACCGCGCGATCCAAGCCCAACCCGAGAAGCCCAAAGGCAGTCCATGCGGCTTGCCTCTCCTTAATTCTTTTGGATTTAGATTTTTTTCTCCCTTTTCTATTTCTACAAGAGTTCCAAACTACAAAAACTGTTATAAATTGATCCTATGTTTGATTAATATGCTTAGATTGAAGGAGGAATTCTACTCGAAATTGAAGAATAAAGATCTTTGAAGATTTGGGAGAAGGAGACTATTATTTTATTAATATTTTAATGCCAAATCTTATATATAGGATTATTTAAATTATTATTTTAAGATAAGGATAAAGATTTAATTATTTAATTATTTATATATTTATTTTCTAATTAAATTAAGAATTAGAATTTGGATAAGACTCTTAAATCATATTTTAAGTAGAAATAGAAATTAAAAGCCTATATAAAGGCTTTTGCTCAAGCATTGTAAAAAAAACAACTTTGAGAATTAATAAAAATTAAAGCTTTGAGCTTTTTCTCTAAATTAGCTAAGTGCTAATTTGTTTCTTCAAGTTCTTTAAAGCTAGGTGAGCTTTCTGAAGTCTTGATTGAGCCGATGAATTGGGATCAATTTATCGGATTGGTCCGTGGAGTCTTTCTTTTTCTCATTTTTGTTTCTCTAATTTTTTTTTTTGCAATTTTATTAGGATTGTAGATTCAATTAAAAAGAGGGATTTAAGTAGGTAGTTGAGTTTGACAGTGCATGTGTTTAGTTGAGGTTTCGAGAGTCAAAACGATCCTTCCCATATCTCCTGTGTTATAATTTTTCATGAAATTCAAAAGAAGAAATTTTTTTAGGCATAAACTCTTCATGGAGGAGAGAGATCCTGTGCGAGTGAGGCTTTTTCTTCCCTCCACTTCTCAAAATTCTAGTTGTACTTTCAGGTTTTCTTGTGGTTTGCTTATGCTCACATTAGAGTCCCCTTCTTCTAGAAGATTCATTCTCGAATCTTAACTTTTTTGAGTGGGGACTTTTTTTGTGAATAATCTTTGAAATCCTTTCCAGGAGTATATATCTCTGCTTGACTGAGTAGGATTTTTTTCATATTATTACATAATTGGATCTTATCCTCTCTTAATGCCTCTCGCATTGATTCCCTCCATTCGTCAAGTAGATATTGAAGTTCTCTCACATAGTATCGTATTTAGTTAAGTTCTTCACGATATAAAGCTAAAAGAAAAAATTATTAGAAAATAACAATCTCTCACAGTCACTCGTGTTTTACGTACCTCTTAATCGAGCGTTGAAATTGACTCTTCTTGAATAAAGATACTCAAATTTAACACGTTAAAAAAAATTTCTTAAGAAAAAGAAAGATTAGAAACAATGCTATAAGCAGTGGGAAGTAACACTTGGATGTAGGTTGTTGGTGGGAGGGTAAAATGAAAAATATATATTTTTTTTGTTTATAAAAAATTTATGAATATGCAGGGGATAACTTATAGAATAAAACAAAATGCAATGCAGCATAGTAAGACTTATCTCGAGTTTATACTGTGATACCAAATGATGTAGAACTCATGATCAACTAATGTGATAAAAAATCCCACATATAATATTAGTAACTAAAATCATGAATCCCTTAATAAATTCTCTCTACTTAATCCAATAACTCACATGGGATTATGAACTACGATAATTGAAATAATTTAAATTGATTAAAAACGCCACAAGTATGAACTTGATAAGAAAGAAATCAATTTGAAAAAAAAAATTTGATAAAATGCCACAAGAGATTACCTCAATATGTTGAATCAATCCTCCACTAAACAAGATGGTTAAAGAACCTCTCAAAGAGTAATCACAATAGCATAAGCTAAAGCGATGAGTGTCGAATCCACAAAAAATAAAATTCTAATTAACCAATAAAATAATATTGTAGTAGTGGTAAAAAGGATTGAATCCATAGAGAATTGGAAACTAATTTTCTTCATTGACCAATCGATATAAAGTAAATAAAGGGGGTTTTATAGAATTCAATATGCAAAATATAAAATACACAATATGCAGAAAAATATTAAACAAGCTTTTGGCTATAAGTTAGAAACTAAAGTGATTATAAGGAAAATTTCTAGTCGACAAAATAGCTAGCTCCAATAATGTAGTTGATCAAAGATGCAAGGATTTGTTTTACCTAAAATATAAGAAATCAGTTACAGTTGTCGGAAATATTCAGACAACTATTCCATCCTTATTCATAAACTAATCAAGAAATGTTTATTAGTTGATCTCG
>NW_019014660.1:30848-44948 GCF_000150535.2 Carica papaya | reverse complement strand
TCTCAAGATATGACGTCATTTTAGGAATTGATTGGTTAAAAAAATAGAGAGTAATTATTGATTGCAAAAATAAAGTTGTAACCTTGCGAACTTCGAAAAAGAAATAAAATTTATTTTCTTAATAATTGAATAAACAAAAATATGGAGTTTGATCCTGCTGTGTACTTCATTCCTATTATTTGTAGCTTTTAAAAAGTTTTTCCAGTCGAATTACCTGGTCAACCTCTCCCGCGATAGGTAGAATTTTCTATCGAATTGCTTCCTGAAACTCAACCAATTTCAAAACTTGCCTATCGCATGAGTTGTGCTGAGCTCGCAAAATATCTTGGCCAAAAGTTTATTCACCCTAGTCACTACCCTTGGGGTGCTTTGGTAGTATTTGTAAAAAAGAATGATGACTCTCTCAGACTATGCATAGACTATCGAGAACTCAAGTGAGTAATGATAAAGAACATGTATTGCCTACTTCAAATCAACGACCTTTTCAACCAATTACAAGAAGTCACGGTCTTTTCTAAGATTGACCTCAGATTGGGATACTACCAACTGAGAGACTAAGAAGAAAATATCCCAAAAACTGTTTGTCAGTGTAGATACAGCTTGTACAAGTTCAAAGTGCTGTCGTTCGAATTAACTAATGCCCCTACTGCCTTCATGGATCTCATGAACAGGGTTTTCCCAGCATGCACTAGATCAATACATCATTGTATTCATAGATGACATCCTAGTGTACTCTAAAAGCCCAAAAGAATCTACAATCCACCTGTCTGAAGTGCTAGGAACCCTCCGTCGGAACCAACTATTTGCTAAACTTAACAAATGCTCCTTCTGGTTAGATCGAGTTTTTTTTCATGGTCATGTGATTTCAAGTGAAGGAGTTTCTGTAGATTTAACAAAGGTTAAAACGGTGATTAACTGGAACCCGTCCACCAATGTAGGTGAGGTACACAATTTCTTTGGCTTGATAGGTTACAACCAAAAATTAATAGATAGATTTTCTAAGATTGATGCTCAGTTGACTCGGCTCACTCAAAAGGACATACTTTTTATTTGGGATTACGAATGTGGTGAAAGATTTATGGAATTCAAGAGTCATCTTACCTCTACTCTGGTGTTGATCATCTCCGACAACATTGGAAGATTTCAGGTATACTCCTTTGCATTTCATATTGGCTTGAGATGTGTTTTGATGCAATATTATAGAGTGGTCGCTTATGACTTCAGACAGTTGAAACCCCATGAACGGAAGTACCCTACTCACAACCTAGAGTTGACGACTATCATCTTTACCTTATATATATGACGTCATTACCTATTTAGTCAGACCTTTAAAATTTACAATAACCACAAAAATTTTAAATACATCTTCTCGCAAAGGGAGTTGAACATGAGACAGAGACATTAGATGGATCTCTTAAAGGACTATGACTGTAAGATCATTTACCATCTTGATAGAGGGAATGTAGTCGCTGATGCATTGAGCCAAAAAAAATCTGCAGTGTTAGCCCAAACCATGACCTTCAATTGGAAGTTAGGAGATACTATGCAGATACTCTACCTTAGCCACTATGGCAACGGTACCTATTTCGTTCAGATCCAAGCTTTGCCTAATCTTTTCATGAAGATTTGGGAAGCTCAGTTCACATACCAAAAAATCACTAAAAATTTAAGTAACTTCTTTTCTAACATGTTTCTTGATTTCAGACTCTCAGATGATGTGTTGTGTAAATTTTGGAACCGAATTTGAGTCCCTGCCACTGTTAGGGCAGATGTTATCAAAGCTGTCCATGCCTCCAAACTATCCATCCACCTCAAGAGTACTAAAATGTACGAGGACCTAAAGCCTCAATACTAGTGGCAGGGAATGAGGAAGGACATTGTTGACTATGTCTCTCAGTACATTACTTGCTAGTGAGTCAAGTTAGAACATCAGAGATCCAACAATTTGTTATAAGGCCTCCCGATTCTGAAATGGAAGTGGGAGCATATAACTATGGATTTTGTCATTGGACTACCCAGGACCTATTCTGGTCGTAATACTATTTGGGTCATCGTTGACAAACTAACCAAGACTACTCATTTCTTACCCATCGGGACCACTGAATCCTCCAACAAATTAGTCAACCTCTATGTCTATGAGATTGTTTGACTCCATGGTGTTCTCTTATCTATTGTATCCGATCGAGACCCTCGATTCACCTTCCACTTTTGGGACATCTTTCAAGAAGCACTTGGTTTGGACTGTACTTTGTACTACTTATCATCCTTAAACTGATGGCTAGTCTTAACGCACTATCCAAATGTTTGAAGACATATTGCGCGCATGCACACTCAACTTTGATGATAACTGGTATGAATATCTTTTCCTTTCCCTGTGTGAATTTACTTATAATAACAGCTATCATTCCAGTATTGACATGACTCCATATGAAACCTTGTACAATAGGCTTGCTGTTCTACCACTTGCTAGAGCGAAGTTGGAAACCAGCATTATTTGGGACTAGATTTCATCCAGAAGACTATTAAAAAGGTTGCAATCATCCGTGGAAACTTGGCTACCACATAGAATCAATAGAAGAGTTACGCTGATAATCACAGAAGACCCATGGAATTCGTTGTTGGAGACAAAGTCTTTCTTTAGTTTTTTTTTTACAAGAGAAAGATGCGGTTAGGAAAAAAAGGGAAGTTGAGCCCCCATTATGTGAGACATTTTCGGATCGTGGAGCGTATTGGACCCATAACGTATCGTCTTACTCTGTCTCGAGAGTTTGCGAGTCTACATGATGTTTTTCACATTTTCATGCTCAAAAGGTATCACCCTGACTCTTTTCATATCATTCCTCACGATGAAATGCAGGTATAAGCCAATATGACTTAGAACTCCCCGTAAAAATTTTTGATTGGACTAATAAAGTTTTATGCAACAAGACGATCGTCATAGTGAAGGTGAAGGGGCAACTCCATACTCCGGAAAAGATGACGTGGGAGTTGGAAAATGAAAGAGGGAGAAGTTCCCAAACATGTTTAAAATAAATTTGGGGAACTAAATTTTTTAAGGTGGGGGGGTGTAACAGCCCGCTCACCACCCCGTTAAAATTGTATTTGAAAAACCTTTATTTATTCGGGCATTAAGGCCACTTTAACTTATTTAAAAGTATTTCACAGCTTTATATCGTAATTTGTGACTTAAAATTTGTAATTTTAATTTTATGCTGATTTTGTAGTTTTATTTTATTTTATTTAATCTGTTATAATTTTTTTTATTTTTATTTATTTTTTTAAGAAAATAATTTTCAGGAAAAAAAATGAAAAAACGGGTAAAAATCTTGCGAGAAAACACCCACGGGAGAGGATCGCCCGTACGAGCACCGCACACTGTGCGCACGTCCCATCCATGCAGGGCGCAGGGCCGGTCCTGCGCGCGTCTCTTGTCACGGGCAGGCATGCCAATCTATACACATCACATCACATACAGACAGGGCCAAGCGCTGCGCAATGTGTGCACACCGTCCGCGTAATAAGCCTATGTGAATAGGCCTGTGCACCTAGGGCCTGCACGAAGTAGGCCTGCGCGCAACGCACTGTGCGTTGGAGGCCCTGCACGCTGGAGGCCCTGCACACGGCAGGGTAGCTCCTGCGTGTAGCAGGGTAGGGCAACGCTTACTGGCTAGGCCTACAGCGTGCAGTAGGGGAGGCCGGCGCTTGTAGGCTAGGCCTACAGTGCGTGACCAACCTTGTGAAGCGCACCCCTGCTTCGAGCGGTGCACTGCCCCCTCCCCCCATGGGCATCATGCTTCGCTTTGGGCGGTGTGCCACAGTTGGTGGAGGAAGTTTTCCTTCATTTTTCGCACTCTCATTGGATTTTGCCACTTGACACAAATCCGACAGTCCCTATTTTCTATAAATAGGGACCCTTTTTTCCATTTCTTCATCACTTCTATTTCATTCTTCTATCTTTCAAGAGTTTAGACAGAGGGGGAGTGATTTAGAGAGAGAATGAGAAAAAATCAAAAAGAACGGTGTAGGAAACTTTGAGGGTTCGGTAAAAAATTTATTATTTTCTTAAATATCTTAAGAAGTATTTCTTAAAAAATTAATTACTAAGTCTGTGTTTTGTGTTTTGCATGTTCCATGTTTAGTAGTTTTAATAAAGTAAGTTATTTTTTATTTCAGCATGCTATGTGATTTCATAGGCACTTGATGATTTTTATGTAAATTAAATAATATGAATCTAACCATATTTGTCCAAAAAATATAACAAAAAAAGAAAAAGAGAAAAAGAAATAAAGAAAAGGGGAATGAGCCTGAATGGTTCGAAAAATATATGTATCTATATTAACATGCATAATCCATCAAGTGTCTCATCAGGTTTTTTATCTCTGAGTGGTATCTGTTTTTTCCTCCCCCATTTGGTCTAAAAAGACATGAAAAAACCGTTCTTTGTGGATGACGGTGTACCCTCTAACGAGAGTAGTGATGCAAATATCTGTTAGGAATCATATTTTGCTAAATACTATCGTGATTATAGAATATCTAATAGGACCATAGTAGTTGGTACGACCATGATCATAGATCGTATCATGGTTTGGCAAGCCAGAAATATGTCTGAACAAATTGTCATTATCTGTATTTGATTTGGTCATTCCACATGGGTAGTCGAAAATTCGTATCTTCCCTCTAAGATGGAAGTTGAAACGACTTTACGAAGCATGACATGAAAATATGAGCATTTTATGATTCATTTGATTTTCTCTATTGTCAAGTGTGATGTTTGATTTTGATTGTTATGATTATGACATGATGTTTCCTTTAATAAATAAAATTATTTTCATAAAGTAAGATAGGACGCTGATATGACCTAATGGTAAGTATTTAAGATATAATTATTCACCTTTTAAAATCTTATGATGTTATTTAAATACTATTTTACTGAGTGTATGAAACTCACATTTTTCATACCTTCCCCCGAGATGAGGAAGATAGTGAGGAACTGATCGCTGGCCTACCCATTGAAGTCTATAAAAATCCCGTGGATCTACAACCCTTGAGTGCATGACTTATCCCGCACTCTGATGAGTCTAATCGCATAATGATTGGAGTGGCCCTTTTGTATTTTTAACATCTTGATATTTTGTATTTTGCCATTTCTGACCTTAGTTATGTATATGTGTAATTGCAACTCATATATTTTGGTTAGAGATTTATAATGATTTACTCTACTGCATATAATTTTATCATACACTTGTAATCTGTTTCTATATTTCGCACCCTTATGCCTTAATTAGCATTTGGCATGTCACAATTGTCTTGATAGCTTAAAGTCTATTTTAGGTTTTGGCTTTATGCTAGCAAATGAGGCAATCTCATAAAAGAGTGCAAAGTAGTTTATTATTGTCTCATCTACAATGGAGGTCGAGTTTATAACATGTTTTGAAGCCTCAAGTCATGTTTTTATGGTTGTAAAATTTCATCATAAGGCTTGGTGTTATCGATTCTATTGCCAAGTCACTGAGAATATTTTGTGATAATACCACAACTATTTTCTTCTCTAAGAATGACAAATATTTCAGTTGATCCAAAATACATGTACTTAAAGCACTTAGTTGTTAGATAAATAGTCTAGAAACAAGTTTTAATTGAAAATATTAATACTACACTTATAATTGTCGATCCATTAACTAAATGACTGTCTCCAAAGACATATACGGAATATATTATAAGGATGGTTATTTTAAGTAATCCATAATGTATATGACGATGGATATTTTAGTAGTTTTGTAGTTGACATTTTATGCATTAAAGGTTTTTATGTTCTTTCTTATTTTTTTAATTATGGGTGTACAATTTTAGTATTTAATTAACAAGAAATGTTTTGACAAGACAAACTATAGGAATTGCTTTGACATTATGGATTGAATTAGTAAGAGTTATTAATGTGTGATACATAGAAGAAAATATGACATTAAAGTCATGTGACTGTTATAATTCACATTTTTAATATAAGTTATTTCAGTGTTATTGGCTTATTTTGTCGTGATCATGTTTTAACAAATATATTTTTGTATAAAATGTATATATATTATTATAATTTTCATAATCAGTTTAATGGACCAAGTGGGAGAATGTTAATACAAGTGATTTAAGTGGATGACCCACTAACCTAACATTTTATTTTTCTCATCCATTTATAGCGGTTGGAGCCAACTAAATGTATATCTAAATAACAAACAATCATTAGAAAGGAAAATATACCTTAATGGAGTAGGTAGCCTCAAAATAAAATATAATTATTATATAGTATGAGAATTGAAATGTAATAATTATTATAGAAAAATAGTTATCAACACATTCAATAATCATAAATATGCATTGCCCTCTTATCTTATCTATAAAAGAAACACAAATTTCTCTTTCATATTATGCTTCTATCATCTAAATTTCTAAAATTCTTGTGCATAATAGTTAAATAGAGAGAAGAAGTGAGTTAAAGAATTAACGATTTTATCTATGGGATCTTTCAATTATGTTATGGTTGCATCATCTTTGAATGATATATAACTTTAATTTTCTATTTTTCTTAAGATGTGTTGAATTTAATGAAATTGGGTAAATTAACTTGCACATCAATTTTTCTTACACTCCTATATTCTTAAAGGGGATTCACATATAAATATTTTATTAAACTCATTCAATTCACAATATAAGAATTTGTAGCATTAAAGTTTAATTGGACTTTTTTCCCATCATTCCCATCTCACTCATTTTCTCTTTTAAGTACTACTTGATCTCCTATATTCTTAGAGGGGATGCACGAGTCTTCTAAGAGGACTCTATGAATCTCGTAGTACATGACTTATCTAGCCCTGTAATAGTTGTGTTCATTAAACAACAAGAATCTATTTTTCGAATTGTTCTTTACCTAAATTTGTTTGTATTGAGATATTTACTCTAAATGCTTACATAAACAATATTAAACAATAGGTATGAATTGAGCTTTTAAATTTTTTCTTTTTTTATAATAATCTTAAAAGTTCAAAAGTAAATCAATTATGCAATCAAATTTGTTAACATTAAAAAAAAGTCAAATATAATAAATATTAATAAATAAAAAAGAAAAAAATGCTAACACGATTTGTAAAGCTTCGACTATGCACATATGCCTATATTCTCTTCTTAAACTTTTTGCTTGAGATTTTTCACTATCTTAAACAATACTTATACAAACTATTTGATTTTGGTATCCAATTCACTGATTAAAGGACTTCCATACTCAAAACTCTTACACAATTTAGTTGTCTACAATGTGTAACTTACTATTTAAGGAGTTTTCTCACTTAAAAATCACCTAAGAGATTTCTTCAACATTTTTTATAAATCCAATAAATTTATAATTTAAAATTAAAGAGTAACTCTCTCAAATGAATAGATAATAGAAGTGTAAGTACAACTCAAAAATAGTATAAGTTTTGACTCAATAATGATGAGATTTTTCTATAATTTTTTGCTATATCCTATTTTAATTTCTTTTTTCTCATGTTAAAGCTTAAAAAACATATTATCTATATGCTAAGAATATTTTTTCCTTTCTTTTTGTTGACATACTTTTCAAGTTTTTATAGAAAAAACCAAGACATCTTATTTCTCTCTTAAAATCTTCCTGTCTATTCAACCTTGAAAAACCTAAATAGCTTACAAATCCCAAGCCTTTCTCTCAGTTAGGTTAACCTTAATCGTGGTCTTCAATGGCCTCAATTACTTTATTTCAAAGCCCTCACTTCTTTTTTCTTCCTTGGATAACACACCATAGTTAGATGAGAAATTATTTTAAATCTTCATTTTTTCTCTTTTCATTATCGTTTTCAATCTCTTTCACGATCGAAATATCGCTGGTGTATCTTTACTTTCTTTGTTTTCGCGAAATTCAATTTGCTTTTCTTCTTTCTCTTTGGTGCATAAGTTCACGCGAGGGGGTTGAAAACTTACTCTAAAATCCCTTTTCTCACAATCCCTCGGGGTAATCTTCTCATGTTCTTCTATTCATTGAATGGTTGCTTCAAAGCTTCTACTCATCCTCTTTCTTCATTTAATAAGATTTTCTTAAAAAATATTAAGATGACCCTTTTGTATTAAGATCAAATAGACATCGTTTTGGCTCTTATAGAAGTTGGATTGACTTAGCTTTAAGACTTAAGCTTCTGGTTAAGTAGGCTATTTTTAATTGCATTTGGGTTGAAACAAAAAGTTATAGGTTTACACATATGTTGAAATGAGTTTGGATTCACTAGACTCAAACAAATCAAGGGCCGAAGAGATTTGGACATTTTCTTTTATTTGTCTCTTTCCTCTCATTTCTTTTTTCTTATTTTTTTGTTTTTGTTTTTGTAATTATTTTTTATTTTTTTTTCCTCATTTTTCTCTCACTTTTTTATTTTTGTTATTGTTATTTTTTAATTAATAATTAATAAGGATGATACATATAACATAAAACAATTATGATGATACTGAAATAAGTGCAACCAAATAGAACTTTAAAATTTTTAGTTTTAACTTTTATTTCATAGTCAAAATTATTTATTATAAATTTGACCGAATTTTAAATTGGTATTTACACCAAGTTAAAACAAAGTAGTGAAACGAGTCGACATTAGCCCCCTTTGCCATTACACACTCACCCTTATGTTTCAATTTTTTTGGAAGTAAAAAAATTAGTTCTCTATATTTTCTATTGAACCTTTTATTTATTAAGGTTAGAATGTGTTGCTCGTTTTATATAGTTTCTATTTAGGCAATTCATTTTCCTTTCCCCAGTTCCAACACTCCTTAAACCTCCGTCTCGTGTTCCTGTTTCAAAACAGAAAAGCTCGCCGCCTCACACTTCAGCCATGGAAGATGTGTGTGAGGGCAAGGATTTCTCTTTTCCTAACCAGGAGGAAAGGATTCTTGAGTTCTGGTCCCAAATTGACGCCTTCAAGACTCAATTGAAACGCACCGAGAACCAACCTGAGTACGTATTCTACGATGGACCGCCCTTCGCCACCGGCCTCCCGCACTATGGCCACATCTTGGCTGGGACCATCAAGGACGTTGTCACCCGCTACCAGACCATGAGAGGTCATCACGTCACCCGGCGCTTCGGTTGGGACTGCCATGGATTGCCTGTTGAAAATGAGATTGACAGGAAGCTGGGTGTCAAGAAGAGAGATGATGTCCTGAAGATGGGGATCGGTGTTTATAACGAGGAGTGCAGGAGCATTGTTACAAGGTATGTTGAGGAGTGGGAGAAGGTCATTACTAGGACGGGGAGGTGGATTGATTTTAAGAACGATTACAAGACAATGGACTTGAGCTTTATGGAGAGTGTTTGGTGGGTTTTTTCCCAGCTTTATGGCAAGGGACTTGTATACAGAGGCTTCAAGGTTGCTTCTCTATTTTCGTTTTTTAACTCTCTTCTTGATCTTTTGCTGCTGGTCTGTTACTTAAATTGGTTTTGCAGGTGATGCCTTATAGCACTGGTTGCAAGACTCCACTGTCTAATTTCGAAGCTGGTCAGAATTACAAGGTCTATTTCTTATTCTTGTGTTTTAGGATCTAGTTTGTATATGGCATTTAAGAAATATATATTATTTCTAACACTCTTGGACTGAGTGAGACAGGATGTCCCTGACCCTGAAATAATGGTGGCTTTTCCCATTGTTGGGGATCCAGACAATGCAGCTTTTGTGGCTTGGACAACCACCCCATGGACCCTTCCTAGTAATCTTGCCCTCTGTGTCAATGAGAATTTCGTCTACGTAAAAGTTAGTCATCTAGCACATTTTCTTGGAGTGGAGCTCTGTTTTCTTTAAATGTGATTTGTCAAAACGAAATGCCAGGAACCGCCTATGTGATTTTAATATATCTGATGTAAATCCCAGGTTAGAAACAAGTACTCAAGAAAAGTTTATGTGGTTGCTGAATCTCGGTTGTCTGCACTTCCCACCGATAAGCCAAAATTAAATGCTGCTAATGGACCTGCTGGTGACACCAAGAAATCAAATACCAAGTCTAAAGGTGGAAAAACTGGAGAAGCCGATTCCTATGAGTTGCTGGAAAAAGTCTCTGGGGCTTCACTAGTTGGAAAGAAGTTAGTAGTTTTATGATTATTAAATAACATATAAATTGTTTAATATAATACATATTTTCCCGGATTAATGCTTTATAAGATGGCTCCGCTATGACAAATTTGCTCTGATTAATGTTTTTAAAAGATTTTCTTGTTGAATTCTAATAGTTCTAAACTTCGTTGGATGTTTTAATTGCATACTTTTTTAAGTATCACTGTCTGGAAGTCTTGAAAATTCTAAGAACGAATATGTTCTGCAGGTATGAACCATTATTTGATTATTTCAAGGAGCTTTCAGACACAGCATTTAGAGTTATTGCAGACAATTATGTCACTGATGATAGTGGTACGGGAATTGTTCATTGTGCCCCTGCATTTGGTGAAGATGATTATCGTGTTTGCCTTGAAAATCAGATAATTAGTAAGGTCTGCTCGAGGACACTTTTCAACTTTCGATGTTCTATGTTGCCTGAACTAGGAGGATTGAGAACTATCTGTCTAGCTTATAGTTTTCTGTGCAAGTTTTCTTTTGGATTTTTTGTTACAACTATTTTCTTCTGGGCTTATATTAGTTTGATGTTAACATTAAGAGGTTAAGAATTGTGATGCTTTAATTCAAGGGTTCATTATTTAAGCTCTTAAAATTGCTTCCCAGTACTCTAATCTTTATTTCCAAAATACATTCCAATTTGGTTATGATAAGTCATCTGTGATACTTTTAGTTGAAGGAAGTGGGGCATTTGGACACCTATATGTTTAAGTTAATTTGTTACATGACCTTGCATCTACTATTTAGTGTCTTGTATATATTACAGTTGTTACTATATATATTTATTGAAATATCCTTAATAATTCACGGTAACCATTAATCATAGTTTAGTATTTTTTTGGTTGTAGAAGGTTAAATGTCTTGCTCTGATCTCATTTATAGATATATATATATGTTTGTAGAAAGCCGTATTGAATGAAAGGAGACTTTTCATGTCTTTAGGAGTCAACTCTACAAATGGAGTTGATAAATTTAGCCCTTATTAGAACAAAAACAATGCTTGAACTGCTGAACTAAGGAAAGTAGAACATGAATTGCTTCTACATGCAAAAAAATTGTAGTTGTGACTGTACTCGTGATCCAGGGGAGTAAATCTTTTTTGCTGTGACAAAATTGTTTCTACATGAATTGGTTTGCTTTAGCACCTCTCTTGATCTAGTACTAGTGTTTAGGGGATAGTAAGCTAACGTGGGTTTTAGAAGCTACGGGCTCTTGAACAATGATATCTTTCTAATCCCCTCTTCCTCAGGGCAGATCCATCTAAGCTAACTTCCCCTCCCCACCCCACCCCCTCCTCGAGGATTGTTTTGAAGAAGTTCAATGCATGCCCTAAAATGGCTTCTGTTGCATGGGTCCACACAATTGACAATCTTCAAAGGACAGAGATTATCTTCGTTTAATGGGTATTATTTGTCTACAGAAGCTACAACTAGACTCCTGGCCATCTTCTGTCGCACTGCCCTTTTCCATACAGCTGTTGGTGCACCGCTCTCGTCCTTATGCTGAGTGGGGTTTGGTTTTGGTTTTGGCATGACATTTGGAGGGAGAACCACAATCAAAGACATATGGACTGACTCCCTAGTTAGCATGTGGGCTATTTGGAAGGAAAGGGATAATAGAGCCTGTGAGGACTCGGTTTTACTTTTTAGAAGAGCTATGGTTAAGTGGTCCAAACAGTAGGTCTTTTGTTAGAGGTCATTCTGTTATTTTTTTGGAGGGTCTTGAGCAAGTAATTGATGTTTTCACTGACTTGTAAAGCTTTCTGGACGGGTGGCACCTTTTAGTGCAGTGTTTATATCTGTATGTCACTTTTCCTCTAAAAAATTATTTAGTTTGTTGATTGTGATGGCCCCTTCTTTCCCTTAGTCTTTGTTCATATTCTATCATACTTGTTCTAGAAACTTGTTATTTCTATTATTTTTCCTTAAAAAATGCTTTTAGACCTCATATTTCCTTTTTGCTGTTGATGCTCATATGTACCCTTTTGAATAATAGTACTTTGTATTCTATGGAAATATGTTATCGCTGCTGTTCTATGCATATATTTGGAGCTCTCCAGAAAACTTGTATGTTTATCATTACAAAGTTGCTTTGTCTCATTTATTTTTTTCATACAGGGCGAAAATCTGATTGTAGCAGTGGATGATGATGGCTTATTTACTGGGAAAATTACTGACTTTAGTAGTTGCTATGTCAAGGATGCCGACAAGGATATAATTGAAGCTGTGAAGGTGAAAACACGACCCAATCTTTTTGTCTTGTTTGTCTCGATGAGATTATTATTTAGATAAGGATATGTACTATGAAAACATCATGTTGTGTTTATTGAAATGGGCTTATCTCTACCTTATTTCAAAGAAAAAAAAAGAACTGGTTTTATCTCCGCTTATTCAAATGATCTTATCTTTACCTGACTTTTATTTTTTGAATGTAACTGTAGCAAAAGTATTAAAAAATCAAGATATCAAGGGGGTACCACCCATTTGTAAAATATTTTACAAGTTAGTCATTATATCAATTATATACCCAAAATCCTCCACCCTATGTAAATCATGACCCAACAAGCTATACCCAAAATAGCAAAACTATCTATGCCTTAATTTATGGATATTATTTTCTACTCCCTCAAAAGCTTTACTATTTCTTTCTTTCTAAATGACCCAAACTAAGGTCAAATGAATGATTTTAGTAAATTTTTTCTTTTTACATAAGTCTCCTCAAACCCATAACTCATCCTGGACTGACCCCACAATAACTCAAGGAATTTTGAGTTAACAATAAACCATACATCACAAGCTATAGATCACTGGACGCCAAAGAAGTGATTGCATGTTTCCATAGTTTACTTACATAAATAGCATCTGTTGACCTCAACTCTACCTCCCCTCATCAACTTATCAACTCTACCTCCCCTCATCAACTTATCAATGGTTAAAATACATTATCTTCCAACTTCCCAAGCAAAGAACGTAATTCTAGGTGAAACATTTGTTTTCCAAACATACTTGGTTGGGACAATCTGCCCCCCCTGTATTCCCTCTAGTAGTTTTTTTTTGAGATAAAAAGTAAAAAGTATATTAAGTAAAGGTACCATGGGGGTACCGCCTATATAGAAAAAATTTACAGGTCGATCAGTATTTCTACAATGACCCCAAGGTCCCCACTGTGGTTAGAAACTTACAGGTTGGTCAGTGCATCCCCTCAGTAGCTAGAAACTTATAAAGCAATCTCACCATGGGGGAGCCATTCTTGTTCAAACCAGTTGGTCGCTTCTTGGATTCAGATGAGCATGGGTTAGGAGATGTAATAAACCCTCGTATTCCTCCACTTCCTAGTCATTCAAATTTCTTGTCACAGTAATCGACCATTCCTTGCTAGAGTAAACCTCCCAACTGCATCAATCACCCTCATATTCTTCCACTGAGCAATTGCATAAATCTGTAGGAATCGGTCCTTTACGTGCTCCTCCCCCAACCAACAATCATGCCAAAAAAGAACTTTGTTCCCTCTACCCACTTTCCAGTCAACACAATCACGAGCGAGTTGTTTCCTAGCCCAAATATTCTTCCAAAGACTTTATCCCATATGACCTCCCCAACTCAATATGAAACAACCCTCGTCACCTTGACCCCATCGAGCATCAACCACCTTCTTCCATGAGAGATTCTCATTGCTCATGTACCTCCAAATCCACTAAGATTCATCTCAACAAAAGATTTCACCTCCAATCCCCCTTCTCAAAAGGAAGCTTCACCTCACTCCATTTCAGTACGTGATATTTCCTACAATCCTCTATATCTGCCCATAAGAAACAGTTATAAATTGTCTCCAGTCTCTTGGCAACTTTGACAGGTATGGTTAATAGAGACAAATAATCTATTGGTAGGTTTGATAGAGTACTCTTGGTGAGGGTGAGCCTACCCCTTTTGAATAAAAGATTCTTCTTCTA
>NW_019014659.1:2022651-2035148 GCF_000150535.2 Carica papaya | reverse complement strand
ACATTGAAACTTCAAATCTATGTCAGTAAAAGCAATTGATATGAGCAGACAGTGCAAGAAAATAAACTTTACACGGGCATCTTCTTGTGCCTAAAATGTGTTGGCACAGGGGATAGACCGTTCAAACACACTACTTGAAAACTTTCCTTGAGTTTAGGTTTAAATTAACTGAGACAACAAACACAAATAGTATGGTCAAACAAGAAATAGTGAAACAAAAACCAGGGAGTTTGCATTGAGTATAGTTACAGAGTTTGCTGCAAGCAAACCCATAAGTAAAAGATAAGTTGACTGCAAATAAACAAAACATAGTTTTTTTTTAATAAAAAAAGTATATATTTAAAAAGCATCATGGAGATGCAACCTGCATATACAAGTATTTATAAGTCAAGCAAAACGTCAATCAAGTCTCCTAAATCCTAGCTTGAAATAAGCAGCAGACACTTGATTGAAAAAAAGAATACCCATGAACTTTCTTCAGCTCTTTTTTTTTTATCACAAAAATTCATTGTTCTTGTAATTTATAAAATTATTCTTTTCCATTCAAGGAAACCTTGATCAATGAGTTTGTAGTTTAATTTTTTTCCATTGTTAAATAATAATTTTGTTCTTGTAATTTATAAAACTATTCTTTTCCATTCAAGGAAACCTCGGTCAATGAGTTTGTTAAATTTTTTTCCATTGTTAAATAATAAACACAAATAATATAACTTAAACATGGAAACAACTTCACAAAATTTCAAGCTCAACAAGATCATCAGGCAGGTTGCTAACATGAATTATTATCGTTCATAAAAATTCCTAAAATATTATCCTAGTTATATGTTGCTCTTGCATACAAACATAAAACAGATGTTGCTAATAAATAAGGTAGAGCACTTTTTACAACCAGTTCAGAAAAAAAGCTTATCAATGTTCTGGAGGAAAATTTTGACCTTAAATGTGTGGACCATTACAATGTGGAAACAAGCAAACCGACTTCTGAGGGCTGCGATATTAACAGGAGCTTTAAGACCAGCTAATAGATCTATTAGCTCTGAAAATCGAGAAGAACAAAACCATGTATGCTCCTGCACCATAACATAAAAAAGTTAATTCAGTACCTAATCACAAAACTTTTCAGAGCAATTATCCCTTCATCCAAGAATAAGATGGCTTACAGACCTCTAGAATTCTTTGCAAAGCATGATATGCCTCAGGATGACCAATCTCATCAGCCGCCTGTATACCAATGTTTAAAAAATTTCTTTGGTCCATGTTTTGATCAAATTGGCATCTAAATGAGGTTATACAAGAAGTACGCATAACTTATGCCTAAAAAAATTAATTATGTACCTGAAAAGTTTGCTGAATTAAACTATATATTAAATCAACAAGATCTTCCTTGGCTCCTTCTACAAGAGAAGATGCTAGATCCATTATCACACACCTGTATGAAATGCAACATGTTTCTCAGTTGTCTAGAACAAGATTCAATTATGGTCAGTGTCTATGGCAGCAGTGAAGGAAGTTTATATCAAATCATCAGCTTTCCACTGTTTATGGCTTCAAGTGCTCCTATTGGTGTCACGCTAGTGGCTTCAATGACTTTTCATGATGAAAAACGGGATGGTACTCAGTTCATAACAACTATGAGAGATTTTTAGGTTTATTATAGAGTGTGACTTAAGAAAATCTTTTCTGGAATGCACTTTTTAGTTTCTTATTAATGTGAACAATGACATCACCTTGAATGATAGAGTTCTTGTCTCAAACACTAGGAAAGATAGTTTAGAAATTTGGGACGCTGGATGGTTATCACCTCATGAACCAAATTTGGAGAAGTACCCTCCCTGGTAGTCAAGATCAGAGACATTGGTGAGTCTGCACTTCACAAATCAGATTTCAGAAAGTACCCTTCCTGCTAGTCAAGACTTCTATAACAATAGAAGATAGAACACTTCATTTACCAGCATCAAGAATAGATGGTTTTATTATTTTGGTTCCTTATTCTTGGGACATGATATACAGGACCTAGAAGATTTGGGGATGATTTTAGATCATTTGATTGAGTTGTAAATGTCATATATTGGGCAGCTACCCCCTTGGTACCTTTGGAATGAATTCTCTTTTTCATTTCAGAAAAAAAAAAGAAGATAGAACACTTCATCTAGACAAGTACCAACTAAACCATACAGCTGACTATAGAGAATGTCACTTAAATCACATCCTTAATAATGCTACTAAAACCTCTTATGCTGGTTGTGCACCAACTACCACCAAATTTCATCAGGACATTTATAGGAACAAAATCACCAAAGGAGAACATACAAGCCAAAAATGGCCGGAAGTTACTCCCAATGGAACATCCCATACTCATAAGTTCACCACCCGCAACCTTGCTCTCTAATATCCAACAAACAAAAAAAAATGAGTGAACTTTCAAGGCATCCAACTTTAAAAGCAAGCCTGGCATCCCATATTACCAACATCCCTCCAGTTGCACCACAGGGAGTGAAAACAAATTTCTTGGATCTAAAGTTCCAAAGTTCAAAACATTATCCATGTCCACCAACTCTAATTTTGTTTTTCATAAGATCACCACATCGAGACTAGCTCTAACTATAATCTTCTTTGACTTTGCACTTCATAAATTTCCTAACCCACTCACATTCTTCATTTTACCCCCCTGCCTATTGACCAATTAACTGAGTCTCTGTTGCAAGTGTTTGAAGTTCTATTTTTGTTCTCTTTATAGCGTCTAAAATAGCCCTCCATTAAAGAAAAAGGGATAGCCTTGATTTCCTCTATGAAAAATCTAGTCATGATAGGGGTGAAGTGGGCTCTTTTTTTGAGGGTTGACCACATGAAGAAATGCTTTAAAGCTCTACAAATTGTGCAGGCCTATGTCTTGAATGTCATACTACACTCACCAAACAAGAATGCACATCGCGCACTTAACCAACCAACCTTTTTGAGAGAGTGGACATTTTTTTCAGAGAAAACGGAGAATATGCATTAAGAGGCACCAAGGAGCTATGTGTATTAAAAGGTGCTTATGTTTCTACCAAGTTGAAGTGATAATATCTATATAAAAATGTGAGTTAGGCACATATATAGCAAAATGCAGTAGATCAAATTCAGATGCAAAACAAAGTTAGAGTGCACACAATAGAAGCTATAGAAAAGTCATCCCATTTACCTCCAAGAATGTGTCTCGTTAGTGCTTAGCTTCTCTGGTTTTTCGTCAATTGATTCTTGATTCTGAGTCTCCCGGTTTTTGAAGTCATCTTCACCATTTATCAAGTCTAACTTCTCGAGCAAAGACATGAAAATTCTTTTGGTGCAAGAAGAATCAGTAATAGAAGCCAGGCATCCAACTGCCTCCTGAAAAAAAGAAATCACAAATATGTTATGCTTTTGATTACCAACCTATGGATTGATGTCTACATTCAAAGCAAAACCAAAAAAGAAAGAGCCAAAAGCACACAACCATCACGATGCTCATTAGATCACACATCATTTTGAGAAGCTAAATCAATGAATAGCAAATGGTCATTCTCCAACCGAGGAATGTATATCAATTATAATAGTCCTCGAAATTGTGAGAAAAGAAGTGGAATGACAAAAGGACATGTTAAGAGGAAGTAAATCAGGGTGTTAAAGAGAAAAGAGATCAGGGTGTGAAAGAGAAAGTAAACCAAAATGTTAGAGAGAAAACAGATTAGGTTAAATGGTACAAGGGTAAAATTACATCCTTTGTAATTAATTGTATATTTCATTTTTTCTATTCTGAAAAATCTGTATATATAGGGCTATAATATTTACGATAATACACATCAATCAAAATATCATTCTTAAGAAGGTGCAACGTAATTTTGTATTTGGTAGACACAAGAACCGAAAACCAAATTTGAAAATGCATGTAATATTTAGTTTTAAAGACCACAATATGGACTGTAAGCTGAACAAACTAGGTCAAAATTAAATGCAATCAAATATTAAATGTGTTTTTCAGAAAAATTTTCAAGACAAAGGAAAAGTATGGTGACAAAAAAGTTCAGTTGCTATACTGCAGAAAACTGATTTTTAGAAAAACAACTCATTTTTTAGAAGTCAAATTGAAAATTTAAAAAAAAATTTGTTTCCTGCCTTTTGTAGTAAAAATAGATAAATCAATTAAGTGGGAAGGGTTCATAAGGGATCAACAGAGTAGCAAATTTTTTTTCTTTTGAGATAAGATCAACAGAGTAGCAAATAAATTCACTTCACGATAGGAAAGGATAACCAGAATCAAACATGAGGAAAGGGTGATGGCCGAACCTTCAAATATGGGCAGGTCCCAGGGGGTGAATCAACAAATATGTCTATTAGGGACTGAAGCAACTTGGTGGAGCATGAGGCCAGAGCCTTGATGTTTCTGCTTGCAGTTTTCTCTGAATAAGTGGCTTCAATTTCAAACTCTAATCTGGAATCTTTGGTTGTGTAGATATTTGAGTCGCTTGTGTTGATTTTAGAGCCAAGAATACTTTTGTTTTTATTCACAAGAACCTAGATACAAAACAAATAAAGAAAGAAAGAAATCAGAAAATTTAAAAAATCCAACTAATGAGAAACCATATAGCCTAAGCTAGAAAACAAAAGAATTCAAACAAACGAGAAACCGGCCCTCTCCCTATAGTCCAATCTCAAAAATCAAGCAACAAGCAAGTTCAAATGAATAAGCTGCTCATATTTTTTAAAGCAACTTAGGACAACAAATCACAAGAATTCACCTGCAAGGAAACACTGATGCTTTCATGCATAAAAGAGTACTTATTGAGAAATTTGATTAAAAGCTCAGCCAAAGAATCAAAATTTTGGTGCAAATCAACAGGATAGCGACAATAGGCAGGTAGAAGCTCCCAAAGGCCACGGGCATGAGACTGCAGCTCTTGCCCAATAACTGAAGTTTTAGCTGAAAAAGACAACATAGAAATGAAAGATGATGATTGTAAAAAAATAAACTTATGCCATTAAAACTTAGATTTCTCTGAAGTCAGTTGAGCACCACAAATTGTAAACAAACAATTGTCAGAAACTTTGACTAAGGTTGGGTTTTGCTTACAAATACATCATGGTTAAACAACTAGAAATATTGATAGTAACCAAAAAGGAAAGAAATGTTTAATACAGAAAGATGTGTACCTAGAAATATAAATTCATTTGTAATCTCATGCATGTGCTCGAGTGTATAAATGTGCCTGATTTTGCACAATATCCTTAAAGGATAATTAAGTGCAGGCATGCCTCATCACAAGCTTGTAATAGGTCCAACCTTGCCAGCCTTGTCAGGTTGGCAAAAAACGTCCAACCTTGCCAGCATCACCAAGTGTTGCATAAATTTTCTCAATGGATGCATCTTAAGTTACCAAAAAGCAAAACTTTTTATGTTCAATATCATATTAGATTATCCGGGTTTTACACTTCAACCACCAAGGAAAAAAACTTAACACTAATTTAAGAAGTCTCTCCAGATGCTTTATACCTTTACAACCAGCCCGCCAAGTTGATTTTGCAAGAGGTACAACATAGTCCATATAATGCCCTAGAGAAGCTCCAACAACATGTTTCTTCAAGATAGGTACCAACCAAATGTTTGAACAAGTGAAATCATTCGTGTCAAGGGTGATAGGCAAAAGTACTAATAACCTTTCTGATCCCATTGCTTTTACTGCAGCCCCAACACATTCCCGGAGCTGCAAATAAAAAAAGGACATCAATGAACATTTCAGTTAAAATTTGAACCCACCAAAAATTATGTCCATGAGCTATAGCTTCAACAAGGATAAGATCAGGACAAATTCAGAAATGACTATTTATAAAGTAAAACAATTGGGACAGATTTTAAATAATCTCCAGTTGCATATTCAACTAGAGGGTCCAGTTCACAGATATAATGGTATTTACGTGTTTTAAGCACCTAGTGATGATGGATGTTTGCCAAGTCAAATTTATAACCGATACTAAATAAGAAATTCGAGGTGTAATGATAGAATAACAACCGTTCATAAAAATTTAAGAAACTTATGGATACCAATCCAATCATAAATTTGACTCTCTAGTTTATTTCAAAAATAAATAAATTTGACTCTCCAGTTGAATACAGATTAAAATCACCAGGTGCTAGGGTCGTAACAAATCATGCAAGACATCTCAAGCAGTAATCATTCTATCCAAGGAATGATCAATTTCTCTGGTATACAAACCAAAAATCTCAATTACAGATATCAATCTCCAACATACTTGTACAGGAACTCTTTATCCTAGATAGTGCACAAAAAGAGAAGGTAAGAATGTTGTTTAACCACCACCAATCAATGAGGCCCGAGCATCCTAATGAGATAAGATCTTCCAAGAAACTATTCTAAATACTGGAAATAGAAAATATTGGTGCTTAGTGGAACAATGGATGTAGTTCACTTGAGAATAATCATTAATTTTGACCTCACACCTAGTAGAATCCCAGCATTCTAGAGAAGCAAAGAACAGTCTGTAGAAGCCCTTGTCAATAAGGCAACAATTATAAGAAGCTTCAACAAGACTTACATTGTCAATCTTTGATGCGTTGCTACTTGCAACCTTCATGATTTTGGCAAGCTTAATTACAATGCTCTTCATAAAGCGATATGAGAACTCTCCTACAACCAGAAGAAAATGAGTTATAAGTATTACCAAATCTAGACATGGCAAGTTATCTAGACTCACTACTGAGAACCTGAGATGCAGAGGCATGTAAATATCAAAATGTTGCCAGGTTGGAAAATGAAATAATTCATTAATATGAGACAGAGATAATGAAGAGAGGGAGAGAGAAGGTAGCACTTATTGCAATATCCAAACCAACTGTAAAGATTCAATGTCAACTCAAACCTATATTTATGTGCAAGCTTATGCTCTCCTAGAATAGCTCATCATGAAAAATCTTATCAGAACTACATAATAGAACGAGAATTACCAGCCATTTATTTATGAAGGAACAAATTACCAGGTATAACCAAAAAAAAAATCCAAATATATATATATAGAGAGAGAGAGAGAGAGGAAAAAATATGTAGCACAGACAGAAGAATAGTTACAAGATTTGTAACTACGTGCATATTGGGAACAAACATATAAAAGAATTGAGGAGTGAATGGTTAAAGACCTCGTATTAATGCTTGAATATAAGACTTCTCATCAAATAAACGGTTACATTATGTAATGCTTTGGCCAACAACTGCATGCAAACAAGATTAACAAATTGATCCTACACTTATAATTTCTAGCAAGGACTAATACTGAAATTGCTAGACTGAGGTAGAATTTCAAGTTAATCTTGGAAACCAATAACTAGCACAAGTCAGGTTGCTTATAACCTTACAGGGAACTGACATTAGTTGTTTGAGCATTCCTACTCTTACTTCCAAACAACGATAACTTGTAAATCTAACTTCAGCAATGACTGTGTAGTAATTCAGTTTATTACATTAAACAGCCTCATTGATCCCATATCAAGCTGTGCCCAAGCAGCAAAGTAAGCCAACTTTTAAGACAGTAAAACCATTGGTAAAAGACTAAAAACTTCATACATCATATGTCATTTTTAAAAGCATTAAGCCCAATAAAAGCAATTTTTAACACAGATGGTACACCAGTCACCATCAGAAGATACATTTATCCACATATGATCTACCAAATTCAATCAAAAATAACCATATATCAAAAGATGATAATTCAACAAGCAAAAGAAACCACTCTGAGACTTCACTATAGATTTCTCCAGTAAAATATCATGTAGAAAATAGTTCACTTTTGGGTGAAACCAACAAAACAATCCAGATGTTCAATAAATAATTGATTGATGTAAATAATGTTCTATGCAGTGATTTGAAAGAAAAAAAGGGAAGGAAAAGAAACTAGATACCAAGTGTACTGAACAAGACAGAAACTATGGCCAGAATATGCTCGTCTGGAATTCCAGCATATGAACTAAGGGTATCCTCAAAGAGTGCACATGTAGATCTTATTGCATTTGCCTCCTCGAATTCCACTCTATCATCCCCGAATGGTTGGACTCCTTTACTCAAGAGAACCTTGCAATCTATATGATGGCTAATCAACTCTGTTATGATAGTTGAAGCCTGTGATGCAGGGGTAGTCTCAGAAGTCAAAAGACCTAAATCAGTATTGAAAACAAAAATCAGAGATCCTACATGCACAAGCAACACTCTTAACCTAGAACAGACATAATAAGAGTAACAGTTTGAAATGTCCTTCCATATAGAAAGATTAACGAGAACCACAAAGAGCGCACATAACCAAATTCCAAGATAAAAAAGCTCAAAAGTTTATACCTCACACAGGAAGCATAACTCCTGCATTATCTGTCAATCTTATAAACCGAACCATGTATCACATAAACCTATGCAGTCTACCCACAGTATTGCATACAAATGAAAATGGAAATGGTGCACCATGGTTCTACACCTGTAGCATGTACCATAAATCCATAGCGAACTACAACCTATATGACAACTATGGAATACGCTAGAGAAACTTCAACTGAGTGAATACGACAACTTATCATTGGAAAAGTTTAACGAAAAGGAATAACCCACAACTATTTTAAATATTGATCGAAATATGATATGACCATAGAAGACCAGAAAGAGTTTATTTATAAGAAGACAGTAATGCAGGGGTAATATTTTTTGGCTAAAAAAATAAGTACTAAACACCCAAGGAACATTTAAATTATCTTATCAAGTTCACAATTGTTGATGTAAGCAACATTGGAAAACTACATTACCTGAAAACAATGAAAAAGGAAAATCACACACAATTATGAGCATTTTTTTTTTTTGAAATAAAAGTATGGATGATACACAATTATGAGCATGGCAAAATCAAACATAGAAATCCAAAAAAAAAAAAAATAGTTGAAGATGAATATGAATATGAATATGTTGTGGGTAAAGACTTTTTCTTACAAGAAAAAGGAAAATACATGTATTACCAAAGCACCAAGGGATGCTACTGTTATGGATACAAATATAAAAGACGCAGCAAGAATAAGAAATTGACGTTCAATTAAATATAAAATCCTAATTATATTAAATTCTTAAGTAGTTGGAATTCTAATTAGTTTTTTTTTTTCACAAGTGAAAAGTAGTAGAGTAGTATTAGTATAAGCACCAAAGGTGCAAAAAGAGCATAAACAATTATTTACAATTTAGTCCTACATATCAATAATTTTCCTAAAAGACTCAAAATATATCGGATAATATATAATTAATATTCTAATTAATATTAAATTTCTAAATAATATATATATTTTCCATTAGTATTTGATTTATAAATAATGTAGGATTTCTAATATTTTAGTAGAGTAGTCTTTATTAGATTTAAATTCTAAATTATATTAACATGCCTAAATAAGAAATGTAATCTCTATATAAAGAAGCATGTTTGCTATTAATAAAATAAATTAGAATATTATTTTGAAGTACAACATTGAAGCTCTCTCTAACGAGATTCAAGATAACAGCTTCCTTTGATGAGCTGTAATCTATTTTTACAAAATAAATCGCTCAAGAAATCACAACAAAGAGAAAAAGCAGACTATGGAACCAGAAATTTTAGATAACCACTCAGTGACAAGATCTTGATCTCGGGAACATAACAAATTGATATCGGAGCCTAACACAATGGGCAACTCTACAATAATAGAAGATTTATGATTGATGGTAAAGAAAGCTCTCGCTGCAAACGAAGCACGAACAGCAGAAATCAAAAAACGCTTAGGCAATCAGTTGCAGAAATTATCCTTGCAATTCAAGAAGATGTTAGCTAGAATTGGTCAGAACATGTAAACCGTTTCGAAAGGAACTGCTAGTAATCATAACCCGCGAGAACAACCGCCTTAAGTGTTTCACGTGGGAAGTCGTTTGCAAGGCACAAACCATCATCCAAGTAATGTGGTTGTTTCTCGCTATACTAAATTAGACTTTTCAACTTTCGACAGTTCTGAAGATGCTCTTATCTATTTATATTGGTGTGAGAAATTTTTTACCAATAAACACACACCGAAAGGAAATAAGGTAGGATTGGCTGCTTTCTACATACTCAGTGAAGCACAACTTTGATATCATCAATTAGAATCCGAACAACCCACAATTAATTGGGCTAAATTCAAAAAATACTGTTCGATAAGGTTTGGACCACCAGCTGGAAGTAACCTGTTGGGCCGCTGGTGAACTTGAAACAAACAAAGTCAATTAAGGAGTATCAGAGGCAGTTTCAGAAAAAAATTGACATGGGCAAACAGATTTGTTCGAATTGATTAGCATGTAAGTTTGTTCACAACAGGACTGATCAATTACCTCCGCCTAAAAGTCGAAATGCAATCACCTACCACTCTTGTTAATGCAATGAGTATGGCCAAAACTTTTGAAAAGAAATAGTAGTTATGGATTATGATAAAATGCAATCATAGTGACATTTCTCAATTCGTGACCAAGCGTAACAATTCAGTTCAGGAAACACCGATTCTACAGAGTAGCAATATTACGACACAATCTACTAACATTTTCTCTCAGTTATAAAGAAATTAACAAGAACAGAGATGGCAGAAAGAAACCTAAAGGGGTTATATTATAACTGTGATGAGTCGTTTGTTTCGGATTACCAATGTAAACGCTATTCTGGCTCAAGATTGAACGTGATAATAGACAACAAGAAAATACCAACGAAACAGTTACATCCACATTTCAAACTTGAGGACAAGCTTAAAAACCAGGGGGAGAGTAATGTTATGAATGCAAATATAAAAGGCACAGTAAGAATGGAAAATTGACGTTTAATTAAATATGAAATCCTAATTAGTATTAAATTGCTAAATAGTTAAAATTTTAATTAGTAGTGAATTCCTAAATAATATATATATTTTCCATTAATATTTGATTCCTAAATAGTATTGGATTTCTAATATTCTTAATTAGATTTAGATTTCAAATTAGATTAACATTTCTAAATAAGAAATGTAATCTCTATATAAAGGGGAATGTTTGATATTAATAAAATAAATCATAATATTATTTTAAAGTACGAGATTGGAACTCTCTCTAACGACATCTAAAATAGCAGCTCTTTTTGATGAGTTGTAATCTATTTTTACAAAATAAGCTGCTCAAGAAATCGCAATAAGGAGAAGCAGATTATGGAACCAGAAATTTTATATAATCACCCAGTGACAAAATCCTGATCTCGGGAACATAACAGCCACACAATTACAAGAGCCATACAGGTCAAAATATCTACTAGGTCCCTCAAATCGTCCTCGAAGAAGGAGAGGAAAAAAAAAAAGAAAAAAAAAGATGCTTGCCTTCAAACAAAAAACCAAGGGTATAGAACAACTGATCCCAAACTCTACCAAATGGAGAAACTAATCCCTCAAAAACCCTTCTATTTATGTGTAAAAGTAAATGTTAGTGAAATTCTAATAGTGGTAGGTTAAAATTATGTGCAGCATGGTAAATCAAAGTATCAATCTTCAAAGAATTCCAACACAATGCTATTTCCAATCTTCCCAAGAAATCAGACATGCATGCAAAGCTGTCTACGAACAATAAATGCGCTAAGAACATACCTCTTAGAGAACCGCAAACTATGGGAACATAACTTAATGCTGATTTTGAATCTACAGCATGAAGCTTGGCCAGAGCACTTTTTAATAGGCTTGCTGCAGACATAATAGTGTCTGCAGGATTCTTCTCTCCCAAGGATGTATATTCAGTAAGAGAATTGATAATGTTCTTTATCTCAGGAATGATAACTTCATCATTTGAATTTTCAAAGAAACCTTCAATAGCTTTAAATATCTGCCTAGTAAGTGGCGAGAACTCGGAACTCATAAGCTTGCAAAGTTCTGACAGAAGTTTCGAAAGTACTTTCACGGAAATATAAGGAATAGTAAGGTTCAGTAAGTTCAGCATGTGGAGGACCTCTACCTGCTCAGGCTTTGTATTCAACTTCTCTTTCGACCCATCTAAGCTCCTCGTATTACTTAAGGTAACTGCTACAGGCATGTAAGTCATAAGCAACGATTTCGCTAGCTTACTCGCATTCTTAATAACAGCTGAGGACTGAAAAGACTTAAGAACCTTCTCTAGACACTCTTGAGCACATCTTCTGATCTGCAACACAAAAAGCATCAAGTTACAGCGTGATTCGTTTAGCTTCGTGCTGAAATTTTATTTACAGCAACCTCAATTTGAGAAAATTAACAACATATCACATTCGCATGTGCTTGCTGAGGAACCCATGTATTTGATGCCAGATTTCTACTTAAAGCTAATTATCTCCCCCCAAGGCTAAACATATGGACACGAAATCATTATGCAAAAAAACTGTGTTCACGTGTAACCTGGGGCCGGCCTATCCAATTCGGAGAATTTGAGAGAAGGGAATCGGGACCCCTTATCGGAACGAAATCCCCA
>NW_019014659.1:1918014-1949608 GCF_000150535.2 Carica papaya | reverse complement strand
AGTTATCATTTTTTAAAAAAATACAAAAATTAAAAAAATAAACAGAAAATAAATAAAACTAGTATTCTACTCACAACCCTCTTATAGATCGAGCTCTAAATCATATTCTTCTTGATTTAAAATTGTTAAATAAAGAATGAGTTACATTAGTATAGTAAGAATATCATGCTACTCATCGACACAAAAATAAATGTTGGTAGAAAAATAAAAAATAACTAATGAATCTCTTAATTAAACAAATTCATTTATCTTAAATAAAATTTTTTACCATCTACTTACCGTAGTAAAATTTACAAAACAACTTATAGAGATAATAACATAACACAGATCATGATTTCATATGTAATCGATTTGAACAACAATTTTATCTTTTTATCAGGCTACTGGTATCCATGTGGGTTCATAGGGATGTCCCTACAACGCGTGAATCCTTTCCTTTAATATTTCAAATTAACGGGTCGTTCTCATACTTCGTCCCATATGAATGCCAAACTATTAAACCTCAATATTCCGTCCATTATGAGGGTGAAACGGGCCTTTCTCATACTCCGTCCGGTATGAGTACCAAATTATTAAAACTTGATATCCCGTCCGGTATGAAGTAACGTTCGCGGTAGGGTTTTCTATATACCCGGTCTGTCTACCAACTCCCAGTATATCCAGTAAAGCTGTCGTTTTATTCATTCACTTAGTCATACAATTTTTCATTTTTCTTTAATCTCTATTTTTTTTAATTTAATCGTAAATATATAAAACAACCAATACATACATTTAAAGCTATGAAATCGATTAATCAAATACTATCATGCATTCAAACCGTAAAAATAATCAACAGAAACAACAGTAGATAATTTCTGGTTCTGGTTCCATTAGTAACCCGTAATTAATTATGGATATTTTTTAAATTGTACAAAATACTGTATTATTGTTAATTTGACTTCAATTCTATATCAGATAATATGATAAAAAATTCTTACTCAATTCAATGTCCGAAAAATAAAACTTGTTGATTGCGCCTACCATTGATCTCCGGATTCACTAAATTTTTTTGGGGGATTAAAACGCACTACAAGTACCTATAAATATCACAAAAAATCCAAAAACTGTGTCAGGACCTCTTTTTGGCCAATTTTGGAATTCCGGCACTGCTGCTCCACCATGTTCCCACGACGGCTTGCTTGGATTGGCTATTTTCGGCCAGTTTTGCATTAATCCCTCTGAGAAACACGTTAATGGGTCTCGGTTGGCCGAAAAAAAAAATTGAAACTCACCGATGGTGGGGCTCCCTGGTGCGGCGGCTCCACCATCTAACTTTTACGGTTGGGTATTTTGCTTCGATCAACATGTAGAGAAGAAAACGGTGATCACAATTGTAAAAAAATTTCGCATAATGGAAATCGGGAAGGGCCTCATCGGAGACAATTTTTGAAATTTTCTGCGGTGGCGCCGCTGGACTTTGCCCGCAATTTTTGGTCAGCCCGCTGGTCCTTTGGCTCCTATTTGGCCATAAAGGTGTTCAAAATTGAATTCCGAGCAAATGGAGAAGTTTTTACCTTTTTTGGCGGTTGGAAGTGCCTCCGGCGTGGCGGCAGGTGGCGGCGGCTGGGTCTTCTTCTTCGGCGAGAGTGTCTGACGGCTAGGGTTAGAATTTGATGTGAAGAAGGTTATTTAAACCCGTCTTCTTTTAATCAAGGCCGTCCATCGCGTTTGTTCTGAACCGTCCAATCACGATTAAATAGGAAGTAGATCTGGACCGTCCGATCGCGTCGAGAGAGTGCACGCATCTGGGCCGTCCATGCACATGAAAGCGGATATGGGTTGTCCAATCGTGGGCACGTGGATCGCCCGCGTGGCCTCTTGCGTGGCACCGCATTAGCGTCCGTTGCCACGCGGCGCGTTCTAATTTGTCGGAGCTGCTGACCGGGCATCCTACGTGGTACAACTTTCTTAAATTATATTTTGACCCATCAATTTCTGATTTTTCTTTCAAAAATACTTTCAGATCCCAAATTTTCACATATTTTTTCTAAATTATTTTTAATTTCATATTCCTTCAAACTTATTTCATTTTTACACTAAATTAAAATTAAAAAATTTTAAAAATTATATTTATAAATTAATTTAAATTACATAAGAAATTAATTTGGGCATTACATTAAGAATTAATTAGTAGACACGTGTCAATTTGCAAAAAGGTTCAAAGATACATGTGAATAAGAAACAAAGTCATTGCTTTATACAACTGAGATTGATCCTAAAAAATTGAATTTATTTACAATACATTTTATCTTACAAATGGGCACAAGCTCTCTTTTTGGGCAATTGTAATCTTTTTTTTTTAAAGTATTTTTTAGTTGCCACAATGTCTTAAAAGATTAATAAATATACATAAAAAATATAATAAATTATTAAATTTACTTCTAAAAATGTAGTATTTATTATAATTTGATATTTAGTATTTTTTATTTATTTTAAATATTTAATTTTTTATGTACGAACAAAAAAAAATTAAAAATTAAAAATTTTACTTAAATTCTTTACATAAAAAAATAACATTGACTAATTAATAAATTTAAAAATAATAAAAATAAATATAATAATATTACCAATTTATTAGCCTATTAATTAATTAAAATAATTTTTAATGCTATTTTTTTTATAAAAAAACATTCAAATGCAACTCTAGTTATTTTAACTTTTTTTATTAGAAAATGAATTACTAAAAAAAAAATAATAATTAAATTGTAACAAATATTAAATTTAAAAAAAAAATAATTTATTGCTCATACATTATCGCAGTAGATTCTCAATAGATTCTAATATAAAATTCAGTGTCTGAAAAAATAATTACATAAATGGTTATCAATTTTCATATTTAGTGAAGGTGAAATTACATTTTTTTTTAATTATATAGAACAAACTATTTAACATAATAAGAGAAATATATAGTTTATTTATTTATATGCTAAACATGGTAAGTGCAAAACTAAAAAAAAAATAAAAAAAAAGGCAGAAATAATAAATCACTGTTTCTTTTTTAAAAACAAAAAATCACCTTATACATATTTTATACTTGTATATATTTCCAAAAATCCCACATATCCAATAACTATATTTACATGTTTAACTTATAGCATCTAATCCAGATGATACTATAATACTTGTGTACAAAAATTTAGTTCAAATAATACAACACTTTTCAAATTTTGTCTATTAAGGTTTGGTAATCTGTAATCTTTACCATCACGAGGGGAACCTCAATGAGGTTGAATTTTAGTCTGAGTCAAATTATGGAAGATGAATCTGTAATCTTGACCGTCAGTATTCACAGACCCCTAATCTCAAACTGGTGATTTAGTGAGAGATCAATACACTCCCCAAAACATATAGAATCTACGTTAAGCAAAAGAGGCATGGAAAGTGAAACCATGCAGCCCTGCCTCACAAAAACTACCAACTCAGATAACCTCTTACTCCTAAAACTTACATTACACAAACTTCTATAGTACATCAAAAAGCTGTAGAAATATATTTTCATCGCATCCACATTCAGCCAACAAAAAACAAAAGTTTACCCTAGCATACCTGTACATCTAAATACACTTGCAGGCCACTGTTCAGCAATACAACACATCCATTCAAGAACTCCACCAGCTCCTATCATGTGTACTATCTCCTTTTAAGCTACAAGTCACCTGAGGAATAGGACACAACAACAGAGAACATGAGAACATACTACGGAAACAGAGGTAGTTTTAACTTTTTAGGCCATTAATAAACGTAGTTTAACTTTTTAGGCCTTTATTGTTATCACAAGCATGGACATGTGGTTTAATGCTTTTTCCCACATAGTACTTCTTGGAGATTTGTTGTTCTAGATGATTGTTATATACCCTACCTGTAGCTTGTGTCATTTAGCTCGGAGTCTTAGGCATCTGCTCCATGGTCGTACAAGTAAGAAGTCAACAATGAGGATGTAGCGAGTAATATTGATATGGTATCCATTTTTAATTCTTATTGGCATACTTGTAAACTACTTCGTCAGTTCTACTGTCAGTTAAGTTATTGGCATAATATTATAGATATGGCTTGAACGTGCCAACTTGAGTAGGGCATATGCAAACTGATAATTAAGGCATCGATTCGTAATAGAAATATTTTAAATAGAAACAAAATAACAGGATCAATGCCAGCCACCGGCATTCAAAGTAGCATGATGCAACTTCCATATATAGCTAATGAGTCGCATCTTTAAAACTAAACAAGCCGCATACTTGTGGCAAGACTTCATCCTTGATCATTCTCGAGCCTAGCAAGGATCTTGGAGGAAAAAAGGATCATAACCTTGCACAGTATTATAGATATGGCTTGAACATGCCTACTTGGATAAGCACATGCAAACTGATAATTAAGTTATTGACTCGTAATAAAACGATTTCGCATAGAAACAAAAATAACAGGAATAATGCCAGCCACCTGCATGCAAAGTAGCATAATGCAACTTCCACAGATTGCTATAAGTCGCATCTTTATAACTTCCAAACCAGTTCCCAGTTCCCAGTTCCCCAAGAACGGAAACTACAAAATTACAACATTACTTTAGGACAATAACTCTTCGGACATACTATCTGTAGCAGACAGTATGGAGGCATAATTGGGTCAAAAAAATAAAGGAAAAAAATGGTTAATATGACCATTTTGTGTGCTTCGGACATACTATTCTAAAGTTCCTTGAGATACCCTCGTAAAATCTAGCATATCATTGTGTTTTGATAGTCTTTGCAGTAAAAGTCCATATAAAGCAAAATAACCAGCTGGGTAATTAAGAGACAGAATTAGGAAGGTAGAAAACTCTGACCTTTATAGAAAGCATGAGTTAGAAGAGGTCATCATATGCACTTGCCTCCGAATCAACACTAATAAAAGTAACCTCCGCATTTTGGTGACTCACAGTTGCACTTTTTCTTCATTTGCTCTGTTTTCTCTGGTGGCACCACGCCATAATTATAAGTCAACTCTGTCATTGGAGGAATGTGTCTGATAGCATGAAACACAACGTGAACACGAAACTCCTTGTTACTTTCACGCACAACAGGCTGCCAGAAAACGTTAGGGGAGCAACTGTGATTCATGAAACGAGCCACATTACCATCACCTTTAGCACTAATAAGCAATGGAAATGGAATCTTTGGGGTCTCATTAGAGTCACCAGCCAGAATACCTACTGGCTGGTAAGTACGGGTAGCATCGAAAATGTACTCATCTTCACATATTTTGTTCTCTTCCACTTTAGAAATATCAAGAACTACCCCGGCATATTCACATATGAATGCTCCTCCACGGATGGGATCCCAAGATCTAAGGGCCCAACCTTTATCCTTAGTTTTGAAAACCTCAAAACGAACTTTTAAACCCCCTTGAGACACACGGTTCCTGCAAGTACGAGGACATTTGCAGGAAGAGCCACATTCGTATATCAATGATTTTTGGCTCACAATTACCCCATTTAAAATGTAGGGAAGAGAGCCTCTGTTTCTTTGGGTACATAGACATTTAGGATTATTAGGGAGACATCCGCCTTGGCAAGTACAACCAGCATAATTTTCCAGTGAATTTATAGATTCTGGATATTTGATACTACATGAGTAAGTGAAATGTGCAGGCCACTTCTCATCATCAACATCATTTACAAGAGAAACCGGTATGCTTTCTACACCTGAGGTTAGATCTGGTAAGATAAGTCCAGTTCTAGAGGCAGTTCCCTCTCTCCATTGCATTATCGATTTCCACATCATGAATGCTTCAGGCTGGCCAGGTATCCTAATCAGCTTATGCTTGAAAACGTTGCAACCAGACTTCCCCTTCTCAGTCCATGACTCCTCGATTTTATAGAGCCCATCATAGACATAAATCTTCCCAGTTGGATTTGCGAGATCCTTTATACCTCGTATAACTCTTATCTCATTACCTCGACGGGAGCTTTTGTCCAGAGCTAGGTTTCCCCTCTCCAGTTTCTGATCCATTACTTCCTTATCTCTACTATTAATGTTCCCACCTTGTCCACTGTAAATCAGGACATCCCCATCTTCCACGTTATCCTCGTAACCACCCGATGAAACAATGCTAACGGCCAAAGGCTCTTCTTCTTGACTGGTCTTGACACCAATATAATCAATCCCAGCCATAGACGGAGCATGCAAACCAACCAAGCACAATTCCATCCTGAAAAAGAAAATATCGCCAACTTCAACACCAGGTACAGCCCCAATTCTCTTTTTCACATTTGTCCGAATCCCCTTATTCAACAAGACTGTACCAGCTTTTAAATCAGGTCGTCTTGCAAACCCTGGAGTTAAGACCTTTGCTTCTTCAATTTGTGTTATTTTCCTTCGCAGCGAATCATATATCAGCAGTGCATATCCTACAGATTCCTTGTCCCCGTCTGCATCTCGAACTGAATCAAATGACATGATATTAGATGATGCAAGAATGTTTTCAACTATTGTATCTAGATCAACCTCGGTCGAGACAAGAGTGGATTCTTGGCGTCCCCTACTCTTCCTCTGTGACTTCTTCTTTGGCCTTTCGTCATCATAGCCATCTTCATCTTCTCCAGCAGCCCCACCAACAAACTGTTTTCTAGTATTCCTCTTACATGTTCCTGGTGTTGAATATGAGGGAGTTTGAAAAGCATTTAGAGGAACTGCATTTGAAATCGGAGGGCTATAACCGAAAGGCTCAGCTTGATTAGGCGCATCACAGGGTGTTTCTTGCAAGCCATAAAAAGGGTAAATTGGGGTCAACCCCGGTGGGAAAGGACCTGTGGGAGACACACAAACAAAAGGAGCTGCCACTTGGGGAATGGCAGATGAACTGGCATTTGGAGATGAAAATATAGGATTAATGCATCTTAATGGTCTAACATTCAAAACCCTGGACTTATCAAATTGCCCGGAAGAGGGAGTTGAGTCTTGGCCTAGGTTTTCTTCCATTAAACACCTTAAAGCACAAAATAAACTGGGGCTGTCAACAAACAGCAACTCCTCTCACCTGTCGTCCACTAATCTCTCCTGTAACATAAACAGCGAACAAAAGTTGATCTAACGAATTACTTCTCCCACAACAAGAACAGTAGCTTTCCACAATCATCTAATATATCCAATCGCAGGCTTCGGAAAAAGAAAAAAAAAGAATAAAAAGGATTCCTGCAACATGCAAGCAGATACACAGATGGAAATTAAAGAGTGAGGCATCGAAAGTAATAACACAATTCAAAATGGAAAAAGTAAACCCAAAATCTACCAATTTAGACTGACCCCACAAACACGTTGTTAGGGTTTCAGGGCATTTTAACTGATATTCTCCATAACTAAAACGTTGCGAGCATAAATCAAACATGGTGGAGTTAAGATCTTTAATTCGAAACAAGACCCGCGTGAGATAAGATACGAAAAATGACTTCACAAAAAAAAAATCTGAAAATTGATTAGTTCAAGAAAATCAAGATATATATAGGAACATGTACATACATATAATGACCTATCAGATGCTGAGAAATGGGTAGACGACGAAATGGGGAAGAAAAAGAAGGCGATCGTAAGAAACGAAAGTTTCTCACCTTCAAATTCAGATATTCTGTTTGGAGAATATCAGTCTTCAGACCATTGGAATTCTTGCTTTGCCCAAGACAATTTCTTCAATCTTCCTTTCTCCCCCAACTAGCTTACTGTTCAATATTTCAAACTCTAATTTTTGCGTCTTTTTCCTACAAGTCTGTATTTTGGCTCTCATTGTCTGAACCGGCGGCTTCCTCTATTTATAGCTTTTTGACAATTTTTAATAGATATAAATATTATTTTATATATTAAAAAACATTTTTCAAATTTAAGTTTTTTGCATGAGTTAAATTATTATTTACATGAAATTAGGATGTCAATATATAATTATTTACTTTATTTTATTCAATTATACATAATATAAAAAGTTTAATTAATTAGATGAAAAAAATAAATAAATATTATGATAATATTTTATAAACGTCATTTATAACATTAAACATTAGAAAAGGAAAAGAATCTATATAATCATCACGCAGCAGCTGGTACAACGTATCTGCTTTCTTCATAAATGCATGTAATCTAATTATATGGTTACGGGAGCTGCTGTGGGTAAATATTATCATCTTAACTATTTACAAATTATTTATCATTTAATATAGATAATGCATTTTATAGTCTTTATTTAATTATTTTATTTTATATAAAATAAAAATTAGATAAGATGGTATTTAACGTTCTAATACAAAACTCATGATCAATAATACGATCTAAAACTTACATATATACATACAATTAACATCAAAATTTGTTCATAAATGAACTCTTCTTTTTACTCACAATCAACCTGTGTTTGTAATTAAGGTAATAAATATAAACGAATTGATTAAAATAATTAAAATTAATTCAAGAGAATATATTGATGAAAACATTATAAGTTACCTTAATATAGGAACATCAATTTCTTACTCAACAAAAAGGTTGAAGATAAACCTCACAAGTTAACATGTATAAAACTTTATATTTTGTTGACTTTAAATTCGAATGATCTACAATCAATTATTATGGATTATTTATAGTTGTAGGCGTGAGAAATACAATAGAAAGTGATATCCCTAATTAATTATAAATATTTATATAGTGAAGTAAATCAAAAATAATAATTACATATAAATAAAATAAGAACTAACTAATGGAGATATAATAGTCTATCTTGAATTAAAGAAGATTTATTGTCGATTTTGTTGAGATGTGGCTGCTCATGAAAAGATTATTGAATTAAATATGATATGCAATTAAAATAGGGAAAAATATCTTAAAGACTATTCAACGATGAGAAGATTTCTTACTTTCTTAAGAATTGTAGTGAATCCTTCATGATATTAAGGAATCCAACCCATGATGAAACCACTTGATTTGATGAAGATCTTTGAGTTGAATAAGAAAAATTAGGGCCAATCATGCTTGAGGTAAAGAAGACATATAGAATATGTTCATAATCTTGTATTAAATGCTTTTGATTTTCCACATGACGATATTTCTTCTTTGGAAAGATAGGATCGGCTAGAGAGGATTTGCATTTGATTGGTTGTTGAATTTCTTGATCTTGTGGAGGTTGGTTGCCATTTTGATGGGCCATTAAAGAGTAAAAAAAATTTCTTAGTTGAGAGAATAATCCCTCATAGATGGGAAATTCTCTCATGAATGGGAGAGATTTTCCCACATACTTGAATTAGTTTTGCTCTTCCATCATCTCCCTTGACTTGTTGGGCTTGAGTTTTTCCATTTCAAGGCCTTCACAGTGTGGCTCAAGGTTTACTGCTTCATGGATCTATCCCTCAACATAAATTTGAAAGTCCTCATTAAATTTATTGGCCCACGTTGATGTGAGCATGAGCAACTTTGACTATTCAAGAAACCAATCAAACTTAGGAGGTCACGATTTTGGCTATCCAAAGATAGTTCTTAGTGGCCAAGCCCATCCAAAAGAAGCTCCAAGCAACAAAACATGTCTAAAGAAAGGCTTGGACACATACATAATGAACTTGGGCCACATGGAAGAAGTATATTAAAGACAAAATGATCAAGCATAAGAACATGGACTAATAAATTCAAGGAAGACTTTAAAATCTATGTTAAATGATGGATCTATAAAGAAGAGAGACTTGACACAAAAGTGGAAGCCCATAAAAGGATGAAAGCAAGCCCATTCGACCAAGGGCAATAAGGGAAATGCAACTTACTCCAAGTAGAATAAGGAACTAAGGGAAATAGGAAATAAAATATTATCATGCGTGAAGAATCCCAACCCGAGAAGGATTCTCACCTAAGTGAGAATTTTTATTTTTTTTTCTTCTCTATAATCCTACTAAAAATACAAGAAAGATCACTCATTCAAGTGAGCATCAGTAATTAATTTCAAGATCTTTCTAAATCAATCACAGTCTTCCAAAAAAAAAAAAAAAACTAAATCTCCACAATTAATGAAGATCTCCACCGTTTAAAAAGTTTTCACAAAGAAATGACATATCTACACTATTATGGTTATAATCTTCCTAATTATAATTTTATTTATATTCTAGTTTTAATTTGATTTTCTATATAATTTATTATAATTAATTTAGTAGGTTTATTTTCTTGAGTTTTTGGTAACCTACAACTGTAAATAGACATTCAATTCATGGTTCTAATCATCAAGTTTCAGAATAATAAAATTATAAAGTTTTTAACTTTCAACGAGTGAGGTGTTTTTTATCCTTTCTATTGAGCAAGGAATTGATTCAACTTATCAAGGTAATATTGTGGTATTTTTCTAATTTCTTAATTTTTCTGTTTACTTTTGTTTTTATCATTTATTGACAGTGAGTTAAATAGAAAGAATTTATTTAGAGATTAAGTTTTTGTATTAATTGAAATTGTGTGAGTTTTAAATTGCCTTGTTAATCCTAGATTTCGCATTGATTGGTATAAAAGGTTAGACTCGATATAAACTATACAATCCTTGTTTATTTTTTTTCTTGCATCTTTATTATTATCCATTGAAAAAAAAAAGAATCAAGTAATAAGCAAACCAATTAATTTTTCCTTGCTTGCTATATTTAGTTATTATTTTATCATTGTTTCTGTTCATACTAAAAAAAATGAAAAAAATCATATCCATATTATCTTATTACACTCTAAATTTATTTCTTTCATTGTGTTTTTATTACATTACATTGATAAGTAGCTAATTGCATCCTGATTACTTAGTATCATAAATAAACATACATCATTTTCATCCATGTGTTTTGAACTCATTACTTCGATGATTGTTTATCTGCAATTTTCTTTACTTAGGATTCTTTGAAGTATCCTGAAATAAACCTTGATTACCTTGATATAAAAAAGTTGAATTATAGTATTCAACATGAGGAGAAAAAATTGAGAGACAAAAGACTTGTAAGTGTAAACACGAGTGAGAAAAAAAAAGTGTGGAAATGGTATTTTGTTTGTTAAGCTTTCCTTATAATTTTTCACAATGACTTTGTATAACGATGTTAGGTTCTATATAGAAGATCTCCAAAGAAGGTTTCGAAAGCTTAATTGAGTAGTGAAAAACTTAAGAAATCTTAAGGAAGTAATGCAACAAGCGTCCCATTCATTAAGAATTAAAAGGCGAATCTAAGTGGAGGAGGCCCATTTATGTGATGACATAGAGGTAGAACAATTCAACCAAAGGGAATATGAGAAAACAGCTTCCATACTTTTTGTCTTAAGAAGGGAAATTGTGTAACCTATAAATTAATAAAGGTATCTACACCAACACTGCTGGTCCTATAATGGATAGCAAGTTGGGCTTGACATGCACAACCTATCCTCATCCCTACTGGTTACAATTATCAAGTGAATGTTGGGAGGTAAAGGTATCCAAACAAGTATGAGTTTCTTTTATCATCAGGTATTATGGTGATAAAGTTCTTTGTGATGTCATACCCATAGAAAGTTCTAACTCTCAAAAATAGATTGACGCCATTAATAAAGAGATTAAGTCCATGAAGGACAATGACGTTTGGGATTTTATCCTATTACTTGAAGGTGCGAAACTTATTAGTTGCAAATTAATTTTTAAGACCAAGAGGGATTTAAAGGGTGATGTGGAGAGGTACAAGACATGTCTTGTCACTAAGCACTTTACACAAAAAGGATGTATTAATTATAAACAAACTTTTTTTCCGGTTTCATCGAAAAACTGTTTCAGGACTACAATACATTTAGTGACACATTTTGATCTTGAGTCGCATCAGATGAATGTTAAGACAACGTTTCTCAATGATAATATTAATAAAATGATTTATATGGTGCAACTAGAAAAATTTGTATCAGGTGATGCAAAACAAATGATTTGCAAAATAAAAAAATTCATCTATGGACTTAAGTAGACTTCTCGTCAATAGTATCATAAATTCCATCAGATTATCATCTTATTTGGTTTTAAGATAAATATAGTGGAATATTAATTATATCATAAGTTCAATGGGAGTAAGTATATTTTTTTGGTTTTATATATTGATGACATACTGCTTACCAACAGTTATATAGGTTTATTGCACGAAATCAAGAGATTTCTGATAAAGAAATTTGAAGATAAAAGATCTTAAGGACGTCTTTTTTATATTAGGGATTCGGATACACTAGGATCGCTATTAAATATTCTTAAATTATTACAAAAGAGGTATATTGAAAAAAATTCTTAAGAGATTTAGCATGCAAGATTGTAAACTAAGTGACACCCCTGTGTATAAGGAGGTAAGTTTACTCCAAGTTAATATCTCAAAAATGACTTTGAGACTAAGAATATGCAAAAAATTCCTTATACTTTAAACGTAGGGAGTCTTATGTATACATATGTTTGTACGCGTTCGATATTGCGTAAATTGTTGAGATGTTAGAGAGATATTTGAGCAATTCAGGTATGGATTATGAAAAACAGTCAAACGTGTTATGCGGTATCTTTAGAGAACAAAAAACTATATATTCACATACAAGATATCAGATCAATTGGAGATCATTAGTTATTCTGATTTTGATTTTGCCGGATGCCAAGACAGTAGAAAGTCCACATTGAACTATATTTACTTATTTGTTAAGGAAGCCATGTCTAGAAGAGTGCTAAGTAAATACTCATAGCCTCTTCCACCCATGACAGCAGAGTTTATAGCATGTTATGAGGCGTCTAATCATGAAATATGACTACATAATTTTGTCACTGAACTGCGCATTATAGATAGAATAGAACGACCACTAAAGATATTTTGTGACAATAAATTTATAGTTATGTATTCTAATAAAAATAGGAGCTCGACAAACTCAAATCATATAGATATCAAATTTCTAATTATTAAAGAAAGAGTTCAGAGTAAGCAGATATCAATAAAGCATATCGGCACGAACTCCATGGTTCTAGATTTATTCAAAAAGGGATTACCACCTTACTTCTTTTATGATCACATTACTTGTATGGGTGTAGTATCTCTTGATGATGTATAATTTCAGTGGAAGTTTTGTACCATAGTTGTTTTTATGATGCATACATGTCATAAGTTTTGTATTTTGAATTTGGTTTATGGATTTCATATTTTATTTCAGTTATAATATTTTAGTTTATGTTTATATTTTATCTCTGAGTTTTCTTATAGTTAATCTCACTAAGATTAAGGCAGGACCAGTTGAAAGTAGTCATGTTTAGATCATATAACATGTAATTTCCATGTTGTACATTTATAATTGATTTATATCATTCGGTTATTCTGATATACGTGACCACATATAGGTTTAGATATGACAGTTGTAGCGAAAATTGCTTTAATTCTTTTTCGTTATGATCGATAGACATGATTATTTGGTTATGCATTTAGGTATTGATAACAAAGTTCTGATTACTCTTACAGTTGTTTAACGCACAAATTAAGATGACACAAAAAAGTGGGAGATTGTTGGATTTTTTATCAACAAATGGGATTAATATAGGTCTTGATGTGCGTAACATGCTATCAGTTTATTGGGTACGTTTAAAAGTGATCAATTACGGTTAAACGGTTATGAAGCTTAATACATCGCACTTAAGTATAAGCTTCTAATATATGCAGAACCACATTTATAATTTCTCATTTTATGATGGGTAAAATAGAAAATGATAAAAATCAACAATATAAAAAGTGGTTATGGCCCCCAAATGACACATATGTTTAGTTTATTTCATGTTATCCCATCAGTAATGAAAATCAGTTTTTTTATCGTTGCATGTAAGTTTGGAAGATTTACCGCTGGAGGTGAAGATCTCTTCGCTATGGATTCAGATATGCTTCCGTATTTATTCTCTTTGATTCAATATGAATTTATTTATTATCTTTCAAATCTACTTTGATTTGATTTCTATCAATATCTTACTTGGACGACCATGAAAAAAAAAGGTAAACAATTCATGATGGTCTAAAGAAGTGTTATTTATTCAGCTTGAATAGTCGAAAGCATACCATTATCTCATTATTACCCGAAGAAGCATTCAAATATCAACTAAGGATCCATAAATCACTAGATGAGAGAAAAGAATATGCAGGAGAAAAAAAGAATAATGTTGCAGGAAAAATAGAGGCTAGCATCACGGGAGAAAATGAAAAAAATATCGCATGAGAAAAGGAGACTAATGTTGCAAAAGAAACAGAGAAAAAATATTATGGGAGAATAGAGGATTGATGTCGTGGGGAAAGAGGAAATAATGCCAAGGGAGAAAAAAAATTAATGTTTCATGAAAGAATAAAGTTGATGATGACCCATTTGTTGGAGAAAAGATAACGTAATGTTTATCTAACCTTAAATCTTTCTTGTCTAGTGGTTATTTTATATGGTATTCGTCGGAATAAAGCAGAGCTAGAAACATTCATACATAAAAAGTTATTGATTCGAGGACAAATCATTCTCGAGAAATGAGGAGATGATGTGAGCATGGACGACTTGAACTATTCAATAAACCAATCAAGTTTAGGAGGTCATGGTTTGGGCTGTCCAAAGATAACTCTTACCAACCAAGCCCGTCTATAGGAAGCTCAAAGTAATAAAACATGTATAGAGAAAGGTTTGAACACATCACATAATGAACTTGGGCTACATGAAAAAAGTATCTTAAAGACAAATGGACCAAGCACGAGAACATAGACCAATAAATTCAAAGAAAACTATTAAATCTATGTTAAATGATGGATACATAAAGAAGAGAGCCTTGACCCAAAAGTGAAAGCCCATAAGAGGATGAAAGCAATCCTATTTAACCAAGGCCAATAAGGGAAATGCAGCTTACTCCAAGTAAAAGGACTTGTGGGAAATAGGAAAGAAAATCTTTCGATGCGTGAAAAACCTTTCTAACCTGAGAAGGATTCTTTCACAAGTGGGAATTTTATTTTTTTTTTCTTCTCCATAATCTTCATAAACTATAAGTAAGAACACTCATTCAATGGAGAATCAAAAATTAATATCAAGATCTTCATAAATCAATCACAATATTTCAAAAAAAGAAAAAACTAAATCTCAAGCCTTTAAAAGAAGATACCTCAACAATTAATAATATCTCCACCATTTAAGAGGTTTCTATAAATGGATAATATATCTACACTATTATGGTTATAGTCTTCCTAATTATAATTTTATTTCTGTTATAGTTTTGATTTGATTTTATATGTAATTTATTACAATTAATTTATGAGATTTATTTCGTTATTTTTCACAAAATCTACAAGTATAAATAGATATTCAATTCATGATTGTAATCATAATGTTTCAAAATAATAAAATTATAAATTTTTTACCTTTCAACAAGTGAGTTGCTCTTTATCATTCTCATTGAGCGAAGAATTGATTCAACTTATTAAGGTAATCTTATGGCGTTTTTTCAATTTTTTAATTTCTTAATTATCTTAATTCCTATCATTTATTGATAGTGTGCTAACTAAGAAGAGTTTAAATAGGGATTAAGTTTTTTTTGTGCTAATTAAAATTGTGTGAGTTTTGAATTGCCTTGTTGATCATGTGTTCCGTATCACATGTTCTTGTGATACTTCATACATAAGTTCCAAATGCATCTTGAATTAGATTCTTCATTAGTTTTTCCTTGTATGGACTTTGCTTGACTTGAAGTGGATTTTTAATCTCATTTAAATGGTTATACCACGAGGATCTTTCTTGAATTGAACCTTACCGTGACTTTCTTCAAACATGAAGCCTAATTAATGGCCTTTTAAACTCATAAGGTCGTGAGCTTCATTGTTTTCTTTCATGAAGCCACGAGTTTCCTTGTTTTCTTCCATGAAGTTGTGAGCTTCATTGTAATCTTTTATGTGGCCGTGAACTCTATCTTTAGTTATGTGTTAATTTCTTCTAATGCAACCATATCCTTTTAAGCTCATGTAACCATGATTTCCTTTATGACCATGAGGTCTCAAGCTTATGTAATCTCCCATGTGACTTTGAGTTATATTTTGATTATAGGATCTCATGTAATTTAGTGTGTCTTGCTCTCTCTTTTTGCATATCACATTCTTTTGATAAACTGCATAACTTCACTAATGTATATTTTATGTACAGAATAAAAGTAAGATTATGATTTTAATTTTAGTTCAAAATCTTATACGTAGGATTTCGCTTATAAACAAACAATATATGAGAATCAAATGCACTTAAATATTAGTTTTCTCTGTTCTTGTACTTGAAGACGATAATCCAGTTTAAAAATTATTATGAACATATAATTTGTGTACTTTATAGTTGGATTATAGCACGATCATCAACGAATCATTATATATGAGCAATGAATCAAAAATTTAGGTTGTTAACATGTTGATAGAGTTGCAATGATCAAATTTAGTTTTAACCCATCGATTATTGTGATTATGATTCTGGAACAGATAAATTTATTTAGTTGAAATAAACAAAACTAGATAAAAACAAACAATCTATCATTTAGTTGTTAAATTAAGAAAATAGTCTTCTATTTTCCTTTCTCATATTAATTTACTAAAATTGAGTGTTCTCTGAACAAGTTAAAATTTTAAATTTTAAAAAAAGAAACCCATATGTTATAATAATTAAAAAAAATTTATAAAAAATATAATTAATACAAATTATAAAGATTACTGTGTCTAGTAAATTACAGTAAAAGGATAATGCAATGAAAACAAACATTATGAATAATTTAAATGTTTCTTTTTAATATGGATTTCATTGTTTTGAAATTATTAAACTTTTGGCTCGTTAAATTATCTAAAAGCAATTTTTCTGGGGTATATCTTGATGTAAAAATGCAATTACCATTATTGGTTTTGTTACAAACATGCATAAAAGGTATCTTATTAATTAATTATTACATTTACATTTAAGGAAGCAAACATGTGTGGGATTTTACAAATTAAGGAGAGTTATTAATAATTAATTATCAATTAATGTGTAATTTAATAATTAATATAGTTCTTTATTAATAAGAAATCTTTATCTCAGAAATCTCTACTGAGTCTGTATATATATTTTTTATACATATTGTTATTTTAAAATTATACATATATATTTTTTGAGAATTTATGTATATTATTTAATTAGTAAATATATTTTTTTAAAAATATATTAATTTTGTTTAAAGTCTAAATATAACCTTAATTATTCTGGAAGAGAATAATAATAACGAGTGCCTTATCCGGTTCGCATTACTCTTTTAGGATAACCGTGGGCCCGCACAGTGCTCTTATAATCCGACTGGGACCCCACAAGGCAAGCTTAGAATTGCACACTTTGTCGCTTGCAATCCACCACCACCGGCTCACTTTGCTGACGTGAAAGCCAAGGCAAATCGGTCTTCAAGCAACCCCTTCCATGGCCGTCTACTTATCTCTCACTCGCACACTCTACTCTGACCATTTCAAAACCAAAATTAACCCCGCACCAGTTTTGCTGCCATGAAATTTCCTCATCTCTGTAATGTTTCTTGGTTTTATTTCTTCAATTTGATAATCTTTGTTTACTACTCTTTTTTAATTTCTGTTTAATTTACTCCTTTCTTTATCTAGGTTTGTTTCAGTGACTGAATCTCTTCACTTTCTGTTTTGATTTTCTCGACATTTTTGGGTTTTTTGCTCATCATATTGCTATTCATATATTCAGTTTGTCGACTAGTGCCTCCTAATTGACTCCAAATGATGATGATGGTGACATGATACACCACGTGGCTGTTTCTTCTTTATATCTAATTTTCCTCTTTTGCTCTTTTTCCGATCCGATGGAAATGCCATGGAATTAGCAATTTTCTCTTTTCGTTCTCTTTATCGGCCTTGTCAGCTTTCCAAATAAGGTTTGCTCACTGCTTATAAATGCTTTGGGCAGATTATGCGAAATTTCTATGCGGTGAAGTAACAATGAGTTCGTGCAAGGCAGCTTCTAGCTTCTCTTCTTTTCTTTGCTTCTTCCTCGGGGCTTGTTGCGTGTATCAGTGTTTTGCCTTAGAAGTTGGAGCGAACGTTACTGCACGGCTGATCGTAGATGCCTCTCAGGGAGCGAGCCGCCCCATGCCTGAAACTCTATTCGGAATATTCTTTGAGGTCCATTGACTTGAAGTTTAAATTTTCTTACTGTAACTCCAAAAATGGGCTTCCGTTGTTTTCTGGCTTTTGCGATTGGTTGTGGTTTAATACTCAAAAACTGTGCTCAAATTCAGGTAAATATTCTTACAAAAAGATAAACAAGGATCAAAAGTTAAAAACAAAGCTAAATGAATCGGTCATATAGGTATCTCTTTTTTGGGTGCCAAACTAATTATGCTGATTCTTGATTGCTGGGATTTACTACCATGTGTCACTGAAGAAAAAGTTAATTGTTTGACTAAGCTTGTTTAAAAATTTTTAACTTCCTTGTACGGAGTTATTTTTTACCTACCCATGTGCATAATTATACACCTGAAGATAATTTTTGTGGGTATTTCATTGTTTGAATGCCTTTGCTGCAGGAGATCAATCATGCCGGGGCTGGTGGGCTATGGGATGAGCTAGTAAGCAATAGAGGTCAGTTTCTTAGATTTCAGTATCTGAGAGACCAAAGGGAATGACATACGCGGATAGTTAAAATGTTTAAATAGTTATCAAGGCATTAAAGTCTCTGGTTGGTTTCTGGCTTGTGATTCTTATATCGTTTTCATATCAGGATTTGAAGCAGGGGGCCCTAACACTCCCTCTAACATTGATCCTTGGTCAATTATTGGAGACGAGTCATCCGTAACTGTATCAACAGAACGCTCATCATGTTTTGAGCGCAATAAGGTTGCTTTACGGATGGAAGTGCTATGTGACAGCAGAGGTGCTAACATCTGTCCATCTGGGGGAGTTGGTGTTTATAACCCAGGTTTCTGGGGCATGGTGAGAACTACTAGTCACCAATACTAAAGGATATTAGTTTATAAATCTATTGTTTTCCTTTTTCCCTTTTTCCTTTCTGATGCAGAGATTGAAAAGCTAAGATAATATCTGACATGGTTAACTGTTTATAGATCTTTAAACTTCTCTTCTTTTATCTGTTTCTGCCTCCTTCAGATTAGTTTCTATCCTTCCTTTTTTTGTGTCAGAATATTGAACAAGGCAAGAAGTATAAAGTTGTACTTTATGTGCGTTCCCCGGGAGCCATTGATTTGTCTGTATCCTTGACAAGCTCAAATGGGTCACGGACACTTGCTTCCTCTAACGTAATGTAAGAACCAAAATTAATGTTTTATTGCCTTTGCATATCTTGTGAATGATTATACTGGCAAATGCCAATGCGAAATCCTTTCAATTAATGCAGAGTTGATTTCTTGTTCTTGTAGAGCTTCTAGTTCCGATGTTTCAAACTGGACAAAGAAGGAGCTTTTGTTGGAGGCCAAGGGAACAGATCCTCATTCAAGACTTCAGTTGACAACAGCAAGAAAGGGGGTAATATGGCTTGATCAAGTATCAGCCATGCCTTTGGACACGTACAAGGTTTGATCTTGGTGGAATGAGATTCTGGGTTATAAGATGACATAATTTTATGGTCAAAATCCATCTTCAAACTTTTTGGAAATGTTTAATTAAGTAATCCGAGAAAATTTGTGTGGACTTGAGCTCTGAGCTTTTGAACTTTGCATAACTGAGTGTTCACTGTTATACTCCTGTTCATACGTGGTTGGTGACATGACCACACGTGCACAATATGAAAAAAGAAAACTGACCTGCATTGAGTTGCTTCTCTCGGGCTAGTTGTGGTCCGAGATTGGTGGTCCACTTAATGGCGCCGAATGTTCTGCTAACTTGAGTTGTGATCTGAGAATGATTCCATCCTGTATCACTATGTCGGAATTGCTTGCACCATGATCGAGTAACCTCCCTCTCCCTCCCCAACAAGGGCTTAATGGGTTACTTCCCTCCCGATGTCAGCCTGCTTGACTCGCTGAGTATACCCAGTCTCACTCACAACAGTTTCTCCAAACCTATTCCTTGTCATCTCTTCAATGCAACCAACCTACTCTCTCTTGATCTCGCTTGCTACTCTCCTCTGTTCCAGTCCCTGCTCAAATCAGTGCCCTTAAAAAGCTTACCACTTTGATCTCTCCTCAAATGTACTTAATGGGTCTCTCCCGGAGTTGCTTACTAAGCTGGAAAGTCTGACCAGGATCGTTAATCTGTCATACCGCAGTTTCTAAAGCGAGACTCTGCCATTGTATGATCACTTCTCTATCTTTGTGAGATTGGATCTCAGTCACAATAATCTCACCAGTTAGTCTGGATAGCTGTTAAACCAGGTACATACTACATTTATTGAAAACCCTGGGCTCTGTGGATTCCAACTATGGACTTCATTTCCAGAAGCTGAAAACCCGAGCATATCTTGAAAGACACAGAAAACCCAACAGATCCTGAAACCTAAACTCTGGTTTCGCTGATGCCAGTCAGTTTTTCTTATTAACAGTTTCTGTGCATGTGGTCATGTCAGCAGTGATGTGCGCACAGGGTAATGGTGGGGAATGTTTGACACCCTGTTTGGTTAAGTGAGAGTTAAGGCTGAGTTAATTGCGCACAAATTTTATCAAAGGCTTATTTAAATGTTTCTGAAAAGTTTGAGGGCGGATTTAGGCTTTTGGCCTATTTTTATGCTAGAAACAATTTCTTAATATACTACAGCTGGAGAGCATACTAGTCATGATTGTTTTTCGTATGTACAGAACCTAAAATTCCTATATTTAAATACCAACAGGATTGTGACAATGTTACAATGAGTAAGTTGTGACAAATGCAAAATAGCTACAAATTCACATGATATTATTAAGTCAGTTTTGGTAGGATCTATAATCTCAAGGACCCAACACCCCCTAGGATAGCTATGCCAATTTTTAGAGGACCTTATGTCTTAATACTAAGGTCTTTCATATACTGGACCATCAATATCAGGTACGAGTCACTACATCTGATCAATTCTTTATATTGCCTTTGTTTTGGTACAGGGGCATGGTTTCCGAAGCGATCTTGTTGAAATGCTTTTAGATATAAAGCCTCGATTTATTAGATTTCCAGGTATAGATTTTTATGTTCACAGTTCTTAGGTTCATTTACCTTACTGGAATACTTGGATTTACTTTTGTTATGTTAATGCTCTGGTAGTGAGATATGATGGTTTATTGTTTCGCACAAGCAATAGGTCATTCAAATAAAAGGAGTTCTTTGCAGTTATGCAATGTATGCGAGACATTTTTTTCCCACCTGTATTAGCTGGGGTTTTGTCCAATAGGCTTTATGCTATTATCATGTTTTTGAGAAGTCTTTACTTCTGGGCTATGGGTCAAAGTAATTGTAAATTTTTTGTATATGGTCTCAAGAATTATGCTTCTTTTGATAAGAATCGTAGTCACTGGTATAGAATGCTGAGAATTTATCCTTTGCTTATTTTTGTGTATGCATGTGCGGGCAGGAGCTAGTGACTTGACTCTAGAGTGGAACTTTGAGATGTATTAAAAATGCACTTGTAACTAGATGGGAGTTGCTGGATAGCATCTAAGATTCTATTCTTTTTTAAATCTTTTTTGAGAGAAGCATTGTTTTTATTCATCATTCAACCATTGCAATAAGTCTTCTTGCTGCAATTAATGCATGAATTTCTTAAATCCACTGCATTATCTTCCTCTCCCCTCCCTCTCTTCTCTCCCCCCCCCCCCCTCGCCAACACCCATTTTAACTCTGGTTTTATGTGCTCCGGAAATTTTGAATTCTCAGAATGATTTTTGTTTTCTTTTTCTTTTATTATATTTGATTAGGTGGCTGTTTTGTTGAGGGAGAATGGTTAAGAAATGCTTTTCGTTGGAAAGAAAGCATTGGACCTTGGGAAGAGAGACCTGGGCACTTTGGCGATGTTTGGAATTATTGGACTGATGATGGGCTAGGTTACTTCGAGTTTCTTCAAGTGGGTATCTTCTAAAATGTTGAGATGTCCAAGTTATGTTCCTTAGATAAGTGTGAAGTTACATTAGTTGTTGGTGCAGCTAGCAGAAGACCTTGGTGCATTACCAATTTGGGTGTTCAACAATGGTATTTTGGGCTTCCTTCTCCTTTTTTCATGTTTCTCAGTTTCTTTTAGCACTTGAGGTTGATTTGCATTTCTTTGCTGTTATTGTTACAGGGATCAGCCATAATGATCAAGTTGATACGTCCACTGTCTTACCTTTTGTGCAAGTAGGCATACATTGTTTTTTTTTTTGGTTTATATGGGTGTGGATATTGGTTAAAAAATTTTATGATGGTATGAAATGATGTTAAGTTTTGGTTCAAGCAAATCTGGTACTGCATAATGATTCTTTTTTTATCTTTTTTTGAACGAAACATGATGGAAATCTAAACTCCAAGATTGATAGGAATAAGCTTTTTTTTTAAAAAAAAAAATCAGAAATACCTGGCATCAGTTATAGAGAGAGATAATGTTGATGTATAGCCATTATCTGTTTTTCCCCAAATTTTCAATTGCATATTGCTCTTTTTTTTTTCTTTAAAAAATTTATTTAGATTAAATTATAAGAGAAGAAATTGAGATATGATATACTTTTTGGTATAAAGACATTTTTAATTTCTATGTACTCTTTAAAATTTGACGATCCTGTTAATTACTATTAAATTTCATAATCCAGATAAGAGTACCTGAAAATTAGAGCCACTTGCGTGAGATAACATGTTTAATCTTATCGTGCCATACAAGTTTTAGCCTTACAACAAAATGCCAGAGGGTAGTAGTAGCTACTTTATGCCATCTTGTAGCAAGGATTGTCTTCATTGCAGGAAGCCCTTGACAGTATCGAGTTTGCTAGAGGTGATCCTGATTCTAGATGGGGTTCTGTTCGAGCTGCAATGGGACATCCAGAACCTTTTGACTTGAGATTTGTTGCACTGGGGAATGAGGATTGTTGGAAAAAGAATTACAGAGGTTTGTATACCCTTTTGACTTTGTAGGCATATAGTCAAATGGTTACTCTCTGTCTGGTTCATGTTCTGATGATTTTCTTTTTCTTCCTATCATCATCTTGGCTGCTACTCTGTGGCCAACTCCTCAATCATATGTCAAATCCTTAGTGGAAAGACATCTTGTTTTATTGCTTGATTGTCGTGGTAATGTCCATCTTAGAAAATTGACATAAAAGATATCTTGACCTATTCCCTTAAACGATCAAACAAGAAACAAAAAGATTGTAAATATATTCTTAAGCTTTTAGTCCTGTTAGTAAATTATAACAGCAGCTACTGAAATTTCATATGGAAATTTTTGTGGTTTGTTTTTGACAGAAATGGCATCATAAGGCTACTAAATGGAACCTGGATGTTTTTTTTTTCCTGCTGAACAATAAAACCTAAATATCTTGATAACATTATATGCATGGCAGGGGCCTTTTTCATTCATCAGTGATAGGTTGGGTTTTAAGGCTTTGAGCTTCAGGGAAAGGTTTGAACTTTGAGCCAAGATGTAGCTAACCTTTTTTATGATAAAGGTTGCATGTAAATGAAATCTGTTTTCTTAAATATATTTGTGGAGTGAGTGGAATGGTGTCTGCCCTCATTTTCTCCAATCTCCATCAATGGTTCATATAAATTTTGTCCTTGTTTTTCTGGAACTTAGTATTCTTGCAACTTGAGTGCCCAAGTAAATGTGTTATCATTAGTTTGGGTGTCATGAAATAGCTAACTTTGGCCTCTAGTGGCAAGCTAGTTTCTCTTTGAAGCAATCTTGTTCAGATATTCTGCAAATGTTTTACAATTATTGTAAATATGAAACGATTTGAAAATTCATATGTTTATTGTTCTTTATTGGCCAGGAAACTACCTCAGGTTCTATTATGCTATAAAACGAGCCTTTCCAGACATCAAAATAATATCGAATTGTGATGGCTCTTCTCGTCAATTGGACCACCCAACTGATTACTATGATTTTCATGTAAATCATCTTTGCCTAGCTTTTCACTTTATCATATTACTTTCTTCGCTTGGTAAAACTTTAATGTATTTAATCATTGATAAGGTAATGGAAACAACCTTTTTCCTATTTTCTGATTCCTTAACCAGGTTTATACATCTTCAAGCAACTTGTTCTCTATGTCTCATAAATTCGATCATGCATCTCGCAATGGTCCAAAGGTATGGTCATGGGATTCTCTACTAGCCCAAGCTATGGAATTTATTTGTGCCAATTACTTCTGGATATTCTTCTTTTTCCAATACATTGCAGGCTTTTGTTAGTGAATATGCTGTGACCGGAAAAGATGCTGGCACTGGAAGCCTTTTAGCAGCACTTGCTGAAGCAGGATTCCTTATTGGGCTTGAAAAGAATAGGTTTGGTTTGTTTTCACAAAAATATCCATTTTATAAATTAAGCTATTGTGTCTATTTTTTTAAAAAAAATTGCTATTGTGTCTGCATCTGTGCAGATCCCCCTTAAATTTGGGGGGTATGTAAGAAAAACTTCTACCTAAAAAACTCAGGTTGCTCCTTATTATGTATAATCTTCAATTATAAAGATCACAAGCTAATGAGGGCTGTTTATCCTGCAGTGATCTTGTTGAGATGACAAGCTATGCACCTCTTTTTGTGAATGTCAATGACAGGCGGTATTTTACTAGTTTATTTTTTGTGGTTGGTAAGAAAGTGATATCGTTCCTATTAATGGGTTACTCTGACTTGCCAAACCTTTTGTCCTAAAGGTGGAACCCAGATGCAATTGTCTTTGACTCCTATCGGCAATATGGAACCCCTAGCTACTGGGTACAACAATTTTTTGCAGAGTCAAGTGGAGCAACTCTTCTCAATTCAACACTTCAGATAGACTCCACTTCACTTATTGCCTCTGCAATTTCTTGGCAAGATGAAAAGGCTGACAAAAAATACATAAGAATAAAGGTTTTTCTTATTGGTTTAGCTATAGGCCATTAGGCTCTGATAATTTATATAGTCTTTCTGATATGCATTTAATTTACACTAGGAGTGCTGAAAGTTGCTTTCTTGCACTACAGTAGTCGGAATATCTAGATATTTTATTTCTTCATCTGCTTTGGTTGTCTATCAATTGTTTCCCATGTCACAGTTCTGACTCTCAAACAAACATTACTTGCAGATTGTAAACTTTGGGAGCAATGCAGTGACTCTCAGAATTTATGTAGATGGAATGGATCCAAATGTAGCACGGTTGTCTGGATTAACAGAGACTGTACTTAGATCTGATAATGTGATGGATGAGAACTCCTTTGAGAATCCAGAAAAGGTAAGGCTTCTTTTTCTGTTCCTTTTCTTAATCTGTTGGTAGAAAACCTTATCGCCATAAAAACATCTTGCCATTGCATGAGGTTTGTGCCTTCTAATTCTTTGTTTGTTTGAGTCAAAACATTACAAGGTTATGTCACTTAATGTGCACATGTTAAAAGAGACGAAGAGGGAAAAATTAGAAAGAAGAGAGATATTCTTTAGGTTGATATGTTTAAATTTTTGTTGTTGTTTGGTGTTCATAAACCCAACAAGGATCGTAGAACTGCATTTGACCAAAGAAACTCTTTCTCCAGACTTTCTCGACTGCTTCGACATTTTTTGTTCCTTTTCTTAATCTGTTAGTAGAAAAGCTTGTCACCGTAAAAACATCTTGCAATTGCATAAGGTTTGTGCCTTGTAATTCTTTGTTTGTTTGAGTCAAAACATTACAAGGTTTTGTCACTTATGCGTGCATATTAAGTGAGATGAAGAGGGAGAAATTAGAAAGAAGAGAGAAATTCTTTAGGTTGATATGTTTAAATTTTTCTGTCATTTGGTGTCCATAAACCCAACAAGGAGTAATGTAGAACTGCATTTGACCAAAGAAACTCTTTCTCTAGACTTTTTCGACTGCTTTCACATTTTTTTCAACTGATGAAAACTCCTAAAAATGGAATTTGTTATTGAGGTTCATGAACTTCTGTTCCCCAAAAAGTTGGTTGGTCCTTTCTTTTTGGTGGCCAGGTTAGTAGGTCCTTATATCAAGGACTAGCTGAATAAACAATGGCGCTGATCCTTTTGTTTCATACCCCTGATTTCTGGTACTTTTGATTGGATTCATGTAATTAGCTGTAACATGTCTTCACACAGTGTAATAACTCAGTCTCGAACATAAACTGTGCTGAAATTCGACTTGTAAAATGTTAAGCATTTATGTAACAGCAACTAAAAAAATTGCTGTGTGATAGGTGGTACCACGCCTAACTAACAGAAATGCGGGACTGGAAAATGCTGGAGAAGACATTGAAGTTGAATTGTCACCTCATTCTTTTACTTCATTTGATTTGTTGAAAGAATATGCGAATATAAGGATTGCTGGATTTGATTCTTTCTCAAAATCGTCCACTTGAATGGTAAAATCCAGTTGTATCGCGAATGCATAGACTTGAATAAAACTATAATTCTGTTATTTATCACGAGTAATTATGTACATGAAGTGTTATATGTAAATATGCTTACATGGACAATGGGGTGATTGTCTCCTGCAAGTGTTGTATTGCTGAATTTACATGGAAGATCAGATGATGTAGGGACTTCTAAAATCATGGATGTAAGCTGGATGATATAATAACTTAATACAGTATGTATATAACTACTTTCTAATTGAACAACAAGAACGAACTTTTACAGATGCTCTCCTTCATAGATATGTTTTCTTGTACAAAGTAAAACAGGAAGACAAAAGGCCTCATCCAGTGAGGTTCAAGGGTATGTATATATAGTTTTGGTTTAGTTGTTCAACAGCAATATTGATTATGGTTTCTTATTTAATAAATTTATTTGTTTTGAAAATTAAATCAACAAGACTAGACGAATTATATATAGTATATGTATGTGTATAATGTTTGAAGGGCAGAAGAAGAGGTTGTAATGGGTATGCAAAGAGAGGTTCAGCAGGACATCGTTTTCCCTTCTTCACCTTCACAATCGCCATTGATAGTGGGCCTGAGGTTGCAGGTATTTGATTTTCGTGACTGATGGCTGTAGCAGCTCATGAATTTTGCCGTAAACTCTGAGACAAGCAACATCAGTTAATTGCTTTGTTAATTGATTTTGTATAGTATATTTATACAAAATTATTGATGCTTAAAGAGTGTAAATAATTATTTTTTATAAAAATTTGAAATAATTCAATGTACCTTCAATCCTTAAGAAATGTTCAAGGTTCTTTCTCATGGGATTGCTACGACGTCCAAAGCTTGTACTTTTTTCGCTCTCAAACATATTTCCGCTATTCCTCTAGATCATCGATGTGAAAAAACAAGATACCAAAATTTATTATAAGAAACAAAGAATCTCTGTAAGATTATATAAAATCAGAGTGGGAAAAATACATACGTTGTAATCCTCATATAGACTTTGAACTTGGAGCTGCATCGCCTCATCAAGATGTTTCTTTAGTTCTTCTACCAGAGTCTGCAATTTATTCGTTCAGCAATCAACATAATTCTCACAGTGAAATCCAGTACACACATCAATCAAACATGTTATATTATGTATTCAGTATATTTAATATATGTATATACCTTGAAGATATATTCAGGGGAGACATCATGCTCTATAAGATTCTTAAGCTTACCACGGATTACATACAACCTGCAGCAACGAATTTTGTAGTGTAATCAACAAACAAATAATTTTAGTTGCAAAACAACTCGTAATTGTAAAATATATGAATAGAATAGAAAAGAAATCAACTTACTCTTTAGGGCTTTGCTCTTCAATGATGTTCTTGGCAATATTTGCAATATCTTCTTCCCACCCAGTCAAAATTTCTTGATCTTCCTTGAACGGATAACTGCAATTTACAACCACCTAAGAAACCATACATGCCTCCTATCTATATATGCGAAACATATCTTATATATGTGTGTGTGTGTAATTTATATATATTAATACAGAAACTGAGTTGTATGCAAGTATAGTTAGTCTTGCCATGAGTAAAAGCAAGCCTCGAATGAACGGATAGCTTGGCGGAGATTGTTCTTGGAGTTTTCGGCTATCTTCTCTGCTAGTTGGTAAGGCAAATCTATGCCTTCTTGATTGGCTATGAACTCCAATACTTCAATGATCTAAACATTATACAAATTGTGATATATATATACACACACAAATATTCATCATGCATAGAAATATCTGTATGTATATATATATATATATATATATACATACCTCTTGTTTGGAAGGTGGGAAAAGCTGAACGACTGTACAGAGTGATTTAATGGGCTGAAGCTTCGAAATATCAGAGCAGCAGAAGAAGAACTTGTTACTTCCCCTGTACCTCTCTAACAACCACCTTATATACAGTAGTGCATCTGTTGATAGCTTATCTGCCTCTCGCAGGATAATTGCTGCATGATCCAATCAAGTTTCTCAGATCAGTAAAAACTTTCCCCTGTACATATATATATATATATGTATATATTTACGGATACCTTGGCAAGTAGAGTCAGGACTGGAATTTAAGGAAGGCTTGGAAGGGATGATCCTGCTATGTGTCTTTTTGATAAGCTCGACGATAACATGCTTTTCATAGCCCTTTAGATCAGATACGTTGATCTCGACATGTTGGGAAGATTCCTTCACATTTACCTCAATCTTACCTCTGATTTCTCCCTGCACCCATTCCCGAATTAATCACCCAAGAAGATTCATTATCAGAAATATGATGATCATTGATTACGTACCTTCAAATCAAAAGTCTTCGGCTTCGTCTTTGTCTGTCAAAAAAATAGAATAAAGTTTCCTAATTAATTATTTCGTAAACTAACTGAGAAAACCCAAGAAAATAAGTCGTGTATATAGAGGTATATATGCATATTTAGATATATCACCTGGACATTCTCAGCTCCAAAAGCTGCTCGAAGTAGAGCTCGGATCATGGTTCGCTTCCCCACACCAGGAGGTCCTTGGAAGATAACATGATCACACCCTCCCTCGCTCATCTGTATTCAAAACCCACTTCAGTAAACCAAAAAGAAGAATAAGAAGAAGAAGAAGAAGAAGAAGAAGAAGAAAGAAAAGAACCAGAGTCTGCAACTGGGTAGCCTTATCTCGATTACAAATGAAATTTTCTAAAGCTTTCGGCCTATACTTATTTGCCCATACAAATCTTTCATTACCCTTCTCAACAGTCCTCGAGTCCTTTTTATTACCATCATCCTCATCATTCCCATCTTCCACGAAAAGATCATTATCTGTGCTCTGCACACTGCTAGTGGGGTGTAGCTGCCGCTAATGGCGGCACCTCATGATTATCAGAAGACTGACCTGACGTAGCTCGTACTCTCTCCCTCAATGGCTTCCCAACATTACCCACTGAAGCTTCACTCCTATCAACATTACCCGACTTCGACCCATCACCAGCTGTAACCCTGTTCTTATGAGGATGACGAGTAACCGGTGAATTTTTTGATCTCGTTGACTCCATGACAGCAGCAGTCGTAGTTCTGGTTTTGAAGGTGAAGCAAGAAGAACCCAACTCCTGCATCTTGAGGATGAAAATGGAGAAGGAGCTAGACGAAGTTGAATTGCTAGCAAAAGTGGTGGCATGGCTGTCTCGTCCGGGGCTACCGGCGTACTTTCTGTACCGGTGATTTGCGCCGGCGTCGTCCAGTAAATCGCCGAGAACATAAGGGACATAAGAGTGTTTTCGGTTATGGGCTTCAAGAGATTCCTGTGTTAATTCAGAGTCGCCGCCTCTCCGGCAGCGGAGGATGTTGGTGTTGGTCCAGCGCAGCCAGTAGGAGAGATTGGACTTGGAGGAGTTGGTTTCAGAGCGAGTGGTAACTCGATTTTTGAGAGCAGCCATCTTCGTCGTCAACCCCGGATCAGAGCAAGAAGCTGATCTGACTGGGATTGTTGATTGAGCCGGCATTATTGCATTTGCAGAGATTGTTGATTTCTGGGACTGCAAACATGCAAGATTTTCTTTTCGGTTGTTGATGGAAACGATGAAATTAAGAAGGCAGAAAAATTAAGCAAATGCAATGAAATCAATGGATTTGTGATGTAACCCCTGGTTACCCACACTGTAAATCCCAAGGCAAATTTTCATTTGCTAGCGATGATCACCATGCTTATACTATATATATATATATGTGTGTGTGTGTGTGTGTGTGTGTGTGTAAAGAAATAAGATTCTTAATTACTACGTGGTAGGTATATATGTCCGCCAAACAAGCAAATCATATAAAATATATAAACTTTTTTGTATACATGACTAATTGATATCTACTTATACAGCTGATTTTGGATGCATGGTTCTTGACTAAACGAATTAATTACTTTTTTGAATCACGAGTAAGTTTGTTCTACGTAAAATTATAAATTCGAACTTTACTACTGAATATATAGATCTCTCGTAATTTTGTAAATATTTTATAGAATAGCAATTTCATTCTATCAAATTATTAAATTTTTTTTATTTAAAATAATCGGTAAACTACCCTTTAATTTTTTTATAAAAAAAATAATGTCTTTTTAAATCTTTTTTTTTTTTGTTCCTCAACAATAAATTAGTTCAATAACTTAATTCATATTCTAATTTTAAAACTAAAATACTCACAAATGTTTCTATAAATATATAATTATTAAGTTAATTTGATTTTTTTTAACTGATTTTTTGTGTTGTTTTATACATATAAATAACAAAAATGTAAGTTTTATTTTCATAATATTTCTAAAATTATACGTACTCCCTTTCTAATTTTTGTTATAATATACAAAATTCTTTCTAATTTTTAAACCTACACAAAAAGTACTTGATTTATAAAAATCATTGTAAATTTTCCACTATCATTAAGTTGAATTTTTAAATGTAACTGAAACAGTAAAAAATTATTATTACAATTATTTATTTAATAAATTTACTTTAATATCCTTATTATTTATTTAAATTTAACATTATAAAGATTACTCTAATTTTTAGTAATATTATTAATGCACTTGATTTAGCTATCACAATATTTAAATATAATAATAGTTATAACAAAAATCTACTTGATTGGTCTTATTTTATAATTGATTCTGTAAAGGTCCGGAATTTAAAATGACATGAATTTGTATTTTAAATGCGGAAACAAACAATAATGTTATGATTTACATTCCTTATACAGTAAATTAAAATGTCTAATAGGGATACGAGAATGTCTCTTCTACAGCGGTTCGTAAAAAGAAACGAATAAATTATTAAAATAAGTAAATAAACATCCTAGGAGTTAACCTCCATTAGCACTTGATGGGTTCGAAAGCTAATCTACTCACAACCTTTCTGCTGAGCAGATCTATATTTTGGTTTTCTTGATCTGAAATGATTAATAGAATAGTGAGTTACATTATTCCAGTAAGAATATTACGCTAATCACTGATACGAGAACTGAACGTTGGTAAAAATCATAAAACACTAATGGAGCCCTTTATTTGAGTAAATTCATTTAATATAAAAAAAAAATGTTTATTCCGTATTTACTA
>NW_019014659.1:1874702-1907796 GCF_000150535.2 Carica papaya | reverse complement strand
TTTGGGCCGTTCACACGTGCAGGATGAGGTCTGGACTGTCGGATTGCCAAACATGAGGATCGCTTGCGTGGTGCCGATGTCAACCTGCTTTCCATGTAAATTATCCCAGACAAATCTTTGGGTCCGGATATTAAAGAATCATTAAAATTAGTCTAATTAAATAATTTTTTATTCTTTTAATTATTTCTATATCATAATTTTTTCTAAAAAGGTCACATCATAAATTAAGAAAGGTAATAAATCTACTATAGATATTCCTATTTTATAGCTAATAATTATATATCTTAATAAATCTAGTATTAAATTATCATATCAAATGGTTCATTTAATCTCTTATCATTAAACAGAATATTAATAAATACATATATATATATATATATATAACACGAACGTCATGCTAACTTAATATTATCGCTAAATTTAGACCGTTGAAACCCATGTAATACATTTGACCATCGGTATCCTTTAATAATATAAGTTTGACTTGTTAAGATTTGACTAGACCCCATACGGGGAGTTGACCCCACTGGATCGCTACCCCCCACCCGCCACCTTCACGACTCAGCAAATCAGGCACTAAACCGGCAAATGACTCAGTGTCCACGTCATCACACACTCAGTGTTTTCCACTTCCTCCCATGTCCCATTTCCCACCACTCCCCTCCGTTTACGTTTTCCGCTTTCTCTTTCCATGGAAGAACACCACCACCAACAGCAGCCACTGTATGGTTCTCTGCGCCGCCCCGCGCTTTCCCTCACTCTCCATTCTCCCCCCTACACTGCCCGTCTGATGGACCACTATGGTCTCCGTTTTCGGTCCGACGGCGCTGTCGATCCCGCAAACGCCGTCGGTGATTGTGAGCCTCATCGGTACTACTCGAAGCCCGTCGTGGTGCTCGATCTGATATGGAACATGGCCTTTGTGGTTGTCTCCGTGGTGGTGCTGTTGTCTGCGTTTCGAGAGAGGCCATCCACTCCGTTACGCCTCTGGATTTGTGGATATGCTCTGCAGTGCGCTTTGCATGTCGGTTTCGTCTATCTCGAGTATCGGACAGAGATTAGAGACGATCCCGCGGTTGCCGGTGCTCTGTCCTCCACTCAGACTCAGAGCGGGTAAGTTAAGCTTCTTCTTAGTAAATGCCTTTTCTTGGTTAATAAATTCGTGCAAGATTGTCTAATTGTTTTTAATTGATCAATTTTCCATACTGATTCAGTTGATTGTATATGTTTAGTCTCCATTGCCGGTTTTTGCATTTAAGTTCTGAGTCTGTAATGGTTATGCCGTACAGTCGATCCATATACTGACAATTAAATGAAATTAATTGCAGTTTCAATTTCCACCCAAATTGTGTTGGCCTGAACGAGAAATTCGTGGCTGGTTTCACATGTTTTTGTTTTCTTTCGTCATGTGAATTTCACATTTCTAAAACAAAAACAGATTCATAGAATGCAACTTTACAGCTGCATAGAGATGCCAGTATTTCTTAAGAGAACGCTTAGAACATCAATAAGGTGTTTTGTTTGGTAAAAACAAAAATTTACTAAAGGGAATCTACAGCAATGAGGCAGTTTAACTTCAGTAATGGGTAACCAATCTCTCCATGATGATATAAGAATATTTCCAAGTGAAACATCTGCTGCTGTCTATTTTTATGAATAAAACATTTTTGAATTACTGGAGAGAAAAAGAATTGTATATTAGGTATGAGAATCTTTTGGAGATTTGGGTCTTGTTCATGGGTGACATGTTGTATATGTTAAAGAATCTGTACAAATACAATAGAGAAAATAACAATACAATAGGAACGATCAAACCATAGTTGTGTTATCTACATTTCCCGCTTTTGGTGCATTATTGTTTTTTAAGGGATACAATGAAAGTGGGACTTTATTTTCCTAAAGCTCCCTTCTGCAGTGCTCTTGCTTGATCGTCATGTTTTCACTTTCCAGTGCTTCTGAAAAATTTCAGTACTTGAAAGTTGTTCTGACAAGTTAAATTTAATGGCTAATCTTTCAGCGTCTTGAAAAGTCTGGAGTCACTGAATACAATGATGTCATCAGTATGGTGGGTGATTGGTTTCTATTGGATTGTGCTGGGTGGCCAAGCACTTCTTCGAGAATCTCCTCGTCTCTACTGGTAACATTAGCTTTAAGATTTTGGAACTCTTCTTGCTGCTAGAGTTGACATTTCATCTTACCATGTGTTCTATATACCTAGAATCCAATATGTGTTAGATTGCACATTTAGTTGTTTGATTAATGGGTTGGTATATGCACTTGAAAGATGCAAGTTTTTGTAGACTATTGGATTTTTTTAGGTTATATTTGGAACAAATCCAAAATCTTTGTGAAGTTAATTTGTAAATCCACATTTATTTGAACTATAAGATTATGAGAAACCTATCTAAAATGATAACAATTGAGTTCATATGGAATTCTCTGTAACTGAAACAATATATTCTAACTCCCATTAATTCTAATTGAATTTAAAACGTAATGTTTCAATTCCACATGCAATTCAATATGAACTCAATTTTTTTGTCATGCTAATACAATTTACAACGAACTCTAGTTGAATTAAGTATAAATTTACACCTAAATGCTGATGCAATTTACAACTATTTTTTGTCTAGCTCCTTTGCCTGCTGCTTTGACCATTTGTATTTACAACAATTAGGATCTGGATTAATGGATCTCTCTGTTTGAGAAAGAAAATTTAAGAAAATGGAAGCATCTCTCATCAGAAAGAATGATTCCTTACTTTTTCTTATACACCCGTAGATGCCATAGTGGATTCGAACCAGAGTTTGTATGACTGCCTGTGATTTGGTTCTTGCAGCTGTTACAATCTCTAGTTCATTTGAGGCCTTTATTTTGTCTCCCTTTATCTTGTAGCCTAATGCATCCAACATCTATACTTTTATGGTAAAAAAGTAGTCAAGTTCTGGTTTTTTCATATGTGCTTGTGCTGAGCTTGGAACTTTAGATTAGTAGAATTTCCAGACATAATCAGGTATTCAATGGCAATGTGAGAACACATAGAGAGTGACTACCTATCACGCAAAAATTATTCTTTCACAGGAAAAGAGAGTAAGATGTTGGACAGAGAAAGAAATTTGTTGATTGTTTGATATGTGCTAATATATTTTTACTGTCAATGTTATTGAACTGTAAATTTCTTCTTTCCTTTATGCATCTTCTATGCTCTTTCTCTTATGACTCATGCTTCCCCATACGACTTGTGGAGAACACGGTATTATCTTAATTTTATGCATACAAGTATTCCATCAAATCATGAAGGATGGGGTCACCTGCAGAATGGGCAAACATGTGCATCTGACAATAATAAATCATCTTGAATTGCAGGTTAACAGTCGTTTTTCTGGCCTTTGATGTGTTCTTTATAATATTTTGTATTGGGATGGCATGTATCATATTCTTTGTGCTGTTTTGCTGCATTCCAATTGTAGCAGTTGCCTATGCTATGGCAACTAGACAAGGCGCTTCTGAAGATGAAATCAGAAGTCTGTCTAAGTTTAGGTATCGTGAGTCTAACCCACTGAATGTTCCGAACAATCACAAGAATCAGGAGGGTTTTGGGACAAGTGCAGAGTTGGAGAAAAATGATCCTAATGAACTACTTCTTCATCCAGATGATTCTGTGAGCATCTTTTCTCAATTTGAACTTGTAGTTCTTTCTATATTCCAACTAAAGCCAAGTTATGAGTAAATAGTTCTTTCTATGCATGCAGTGTTGAATAGGTAGCCTTAATTTACATATTATCTTAAATTTTACAATAACGAATTTATATTTCTAGTTATCACTGGAGGAATCACCAAGTTGGATAAAGAATGGCGAACCAAAATGTTTATCAAAATCTTCATCTCATGTTTGTATTCGAATTCAACAGAATTGAAATTTAGTCTGAAATCAACCTGTGTATGTGGTGCATATCTTTCGTAGGAATGTTGCATTTGCCTCTGTCGATATGTGGATGGGACGGAGTTGCATATCCTTCCCTGCAACCACCATTTCCATTGCGGGTGCATCATCAAATGGCTTCGGATAAATGCTACCTGCCCTCTCTGCAAATTCAACATTCAAAGGGGTGACACATTGGTTTGACTTTTAAAAAGGTGGAAAATGCAATTCTCTTGCTGATTTGCTAACATTAATTTGATGCGGTGAAAATGCCAGAAGCAGTTAGAAAGAAGAGCTCTTTAAAATGTAAATAGAATTGTCAGTAGTAATTTCATGTTCAAAGCAGGACCAGCAATTGAAATTCCCCTGGTGTTTCCTGTATGTTATTCTGGAAACCATTAAAGTTTATCTAATTCTCATGATATAATAATTCCCCCGGTGTTCCAAGTTTTTGAGGATTCTTTCTTATTTTGGTACCTTGAAGAAAAATAGGCGTATATTTTTTAAAGACATGATAAAAAATATATATATATATATATATAAATTTTGAATTCGAATTATCAGCTCGAGTAAAATATATGTGATTTGAGGATTGAACCCATGAGAAGCTTACAGGAAGAACCAACGCCACTATTCACAACATCTCAGTCAAGTTTTAATATATTTTTATGTATTCCCAAGATGTAATTCATGTTTTGTTTTTCATAAATAATAGCTATATATATATATGTATACTTTGTAAAGTTTAAGGCTTTTAAAGGTTTAATTAGATTTGAAGAAAAAATATATATATATATATATAATTGTAAAATACCTGAAAGATGTCATAAATAATAGCTATATATATATATATGTCTTTGGTTAACAATTTAATTAAAAACAATTAATTTAAAAAGAAATCAAGGTTTTTCCAGTTTCTGTTTTGTTAATATGACATTCTAATTTATCATTTTTTTTATACAAAAAAAAAAAAAAAGACTAATAAGTTCAGATAAAAATTAAAATAAAATATATATATATATTTCAGGGGACCTCAGCTCTTGTTTGGTCCTCTTATCCAAACAAAACCATTTGGCAATGAGGGACTGAGACCATCGTACATTCACTTCCCCTAACAATGTCTCTCCTCCTCCTCTTCACTCCTCTCCCTTCTCTCTTCTCTTCTTCCTTTTCTTCGTCTTCTAACTTCCCCGTAATTGCTTCACCGAGTAAGTTTTCTTCTCTCTCTTTCCCAACTTTCCGGCGATTTGAACTCAGATCTCCAGCTTAATGATTCATTTGGTTTTCAGTTTCCAGGTTGCGCATAAAACCCAACGAAGAGCAATCAAAATCTCGGAATGGAGTGTGCAGCCTTGGCGTCCCCTTCTTAGCCGACAAAAGAGGTGCACTGACCGTGAAAGCCTCCTCCGACGTCGATGGAGCGGCTCCGACGGATGGCAGCCAGTCTCCGGAGGTGGAGGCGGTTCCGGTTGAGAATTTGCCGTTGGAGTCAAAGATGCAGCAAAGGATGGAACAGAAGATGAAAATGAAACTGGCGAAGAAGGTCAGACTCCGTAGAAAGCGGCTCCTTCGCAAGCGTAAAATGAGGAAGAAGGGGCGATGGCCGCCTTCGAAGATGAAGAAGTTGAAGAACGTCTGACCCTCGTCGCAACGTGGCTTCTGGTTTGTATTTGTTCACATTTTTATGCCCATCGTTTTTCTCCTAATTCTTGATCCTGACGACCTTTACTGTTTAAATTTCATAAAGCTATTTACCATTTGCCATTTCAAGTTCATAAACATGCCTAGATCTTCCTATTATGACTTGGAGACGGGGAGATCCTTACAGTTATTTTATAAGCAAATAATCCAAAAATATTTATATAAACTTTAAAAAAAAAAAAAAAAAAAGTAAAAGACGTGTGTTTAGTGAAAATAATTCTTAAAATTTTTTTAATAAAAATCAAAATTATTTTCTAAGGTTAATTTCAAACCTATCAAAATTAAATTAAAATCAAACACCTTCTAAAGCACAGCTCCCATTTGTTATAGTATATTTTATTATTATTTAGTAATATGTAAGTTAATAATAATTCATACATTTGATAACTCATCCCATATTTTTAATTTTACAACAAAGAGTTGTCTTAGAACTTGCCATAGAACTAGAATCTAATGAAACTAAAAAAAAAAAGAACCCAGATAGATGGCTGGATTCAACGGGGGAATTCATTCCTTTTGGAGGTAAACAAGTTGATTCTTAAGGTTTCAATTTACAGTCATGCATAATCTACTCTGTGTTACAGTGGTTTTCTAAGATTATCGTATTCAGCAACACTCTCTTATGACAAATATAAGCCACAGAATTTGGAAACGTGTACACAACTTGTTGAATAATGTGTTAATATACATGCAAAGATTAAATGTTTATTATATTTTTGGAAGAAATGATTAAATTTTCTTAATTAAATTCTATATTGTTAACAAAAAAGTTACCTATGGCTTCCCTCTCCAGCTCTTCTTTACATAAATCTTAGCCACCTAATGTGGTTCAATTTTCATTTAATGCCCGAGTTAAAATAGCTTCGGCTTTCAAATTAGGAATTGAATTCTTATCCACAAGGAAATTCAAAGTGAGGTGATTGTGTTCTAAGTAAGAAGAGTAGAAGTAGAAATTGAATCAAAACATCACAAGAAAGTTGTTCCCGAAACACATCTATATAATCCCTTGGCTTCTCTGGAGAGTTGCTAGCCTCTCTCACAAACATTTCATAAGTTGAACCAATCATTTGTTTTCCTATCAACAATTCCTTTCTGAGAATTCGATTAGCAAATTTGACCACAAAACAATTGTAAATTATATTCCAGAGTTGTAGAAGGAAAGGAGGCGAAGAATAAACCTGAAGAGATCAGACGTTCTTCGACTTTTTCATCTTCGAAGGAGGCCATCGACCTTTCTTTCTCATCCTCCGCTTCCGAACGAGCTTCTTCCTTCTAAGCCGTATCTTTTTGGCCATTTTCATCCTCATCTTCTGCTCCAGTTTCAGCTGTAGCTTCGACTCCAAAGGGAGTTTATCAAGTGGCAAGCTCTCTTCGTCGTCACTCTCTGAGTTAGGAATTCCACCATTCGAATCCGTTAACTCATTTTCAGAAGAAGATGCTTTAATGATCATCGCATGCCTTCCGGTGACGATCGATGTTATTTGAAAACAAAGCCCGTTGAAAGATTTAGTGTGGGAAGCCATAGGCTTCAGAGACAGCCGGGAAACTGAGAATAAATCCAAAATTCAGATGCCAGAAAAAGAACCCCAAAAAAAAAAGAGAGAGAGAGAGAAAACCTAGAAGTTATGAGTAATAGGCCAAGGTGTAAAAAGAACAGAGAGAGAGAGAGAGAGAGAGAGAGAGAGAGAGAGAGAGAGAGAGAGGAAGAATACCTAGGTTAGCAGTAAATGCGAGAGGCATCGATGGTGAAGAAGAAGAAAGAGAAGCGAGTGGAGAGGAGAAGAGAACAGCCATGCTTCGATTTGCAAGTGTACTCCGTCTTCTCCCTCTCCGGAAGTCTCTTGGGACTTCTATTCAGTACTTCATTTAAAAATTTTATCAATTTACTTTTAATAACTGTAATTAAGCAATTAAATTATACATGTTAAATAAATATTTTTTACTGATATTGATATCTTAAAAAGTTTACATGAATGTTAAAATTTTCTCCAAAATACTGAATTGAATATACTTTATTTAATTTCTATTTAATTTTTTTATAAATTCAATTCATGAAGTAGATTTTGATGATTTAAAAATTAAATTAACTAAAAAATATTTCAAACATTAATAACATTTTTTAATAAAAATATATATATTATTAAATAATAAATATAACCAAATAAAAAAGGTGAACCAACTTACAATTTTTTTTATTAAAAAAAATATTTAGTTAAATAATAAGTAATATAATAAATTAAATAATAGTTAATATGATAAAATTGACAATTCACTTAACAAACTATGAACTATATTTGATATTATAGTTCATAAACTTTTTAACTTAAATGTAAAATAATTATTTGATGTTTTTATTTTCAAAATCCATAAAATATTTGATATATTCCCTTTTTTTTTCATTATTATTTTTTAAAATTCATTTTCATTTTAACAATTACATTTTTTTTTATGGCAAATTAAAAATAACAAACAGAGACGCTCTAAAAGCAAAGCCAGAGGCATACTCCCAAATTATAACTGATAACTGTTGTAGACTACAAAAAAGAGGAAAAGGATGCTGACTGAGTTATGACATAATTGCAAACAGACACTAGGGGAAATAACTATAAGCTATTACTACTTCACATTACAAAATAAGGAACATTGTGTTCATTTTTCACATTATCGATAAGGGGAAAGAGAATTAAAAAAGGAAATTCGCCAAAATAATATAAGTCAAGATTAGGGAAGAACATGGGAGCGAAAAATGAGCGGATACGTACAGAGAAAGCCACTGCTCCAGCACTGCAAAAGTTAAACCAGAGGATAAACAAATGACTGATTTTACAAAATCTACACCAGGCAAAGCATCAAGCTCTTCTCCATAAGCTCACTCACAACTTTAATAAACCAATGCCTCAATTTTCAAATCAACTATAATCGAAGAAACATGATCCGGACGACATGATGTGAATTTCAACAAAATTCGAAAAATTATTCCCAAGACTTTTAGTAAGAAAGGAAATTTTTGAGGAATTTGAGACGACTCACCACGGAAAGCAATGGTCCCTGCTTGAATTTGTTATGAAATGAAAATGCAATTGGCTTTGGATTGTCACCAGGTCCTCTAATAAAGCCACTGCAATTACGAACCAAGTAATTTGGAAATTGCTATCAGGTTTAGTACTACAGAAACATTCTACTGGAAGCTCAAAGCTTAAAACTGTGTTGAAGTACTAAAACAAAAATAAACGTAACTACCAAAAAAAAAAAAAAACACTCACATTAGCGATGCAGAGAGCAGAGGCGTCCTTCTGGCATCATATATGGCAATGAGACCCCTATAGATGTCATCCCCTTCCTTGTATGAGACAGCTAACCGCTCTCCAGAAGCATCCCAGGCTATCTTGTCAATTCCCTGACTGCTTGGCACAAAATGTGCACAAAACAACTCAATTTTAAACATGAACTCAGTTCCTTTTATCATTTTTTTTTTGTTCCTGAGATTACAAACTCCTGTATCTTTAATAAATAAATTTACCCTCTTTACATATCAAGAGAATTGTTCTAGAAAAGCAATGACCAATAATAGAATATAAACATTTCCGTTCTATTTGGTTCAAACTTATTCTTTTCGTCTTAAATTTCCAGATCATCGTCGTTTGGTATGTAGAAATTAATATACACACTTAATGCATAATTAAACCAGAAGGAATCACAAAAAAGAAAAAACTAATTTAAATTGGATATATACTTGACTTGAAATTAAGCTTTTGTTTTTACTCAAATTTCTATATATTTCAATTGCATTTTCATGAAACTAAAATTTCAACCAAACTCAATATTATAGTCGCAGTAATAGCAGAACCATAACTCGTCCGGGGTGTTTTCAACTTTCATATAACATATAATAAATTAAGATTGTATTTCATAGTAATGTAATCAAGTTATAGAAATATATAATTTCCATTTCTTATTTAATTATTTATCTTATTTCTAAACAAATAACAATATTTATATACACTTACACTAAATTTACAAATATAATACTTAATATATATTTATAATATCTAAATTTAATATTATTTACATTATTTTTCTACAATAAACCAAAAAGCTCATAATAATAAAACTTAAAACATTTATTTTTCTTGAAAATAAAAACTTTAACATTTATAAGCATCAAAATATGGAGAACAGAAACTTCCAAGAAATAGAAAAGATACTAACTGAAAATAACTCTCTACCTGCCGGTCAAGGAACTTATCTCTGGCAAGTCAACAGGTAATAAGTGGGCATCTGGAGATAAAATATGAAACAGAGAAGGAAATGAGAACAGTGACCATTTACCTGACCTAGTCAGATTTCTGCAATGTTACCCATATCATCAAAGACACCAGGCATGGCTTTCCTTCTCATTTTCTTTCTCAATAGAAAAATGGATAGTAGGGTTTCAATATTGTCATATTACACTAGGCCGATCATCTCCCTCCCAGCCAGTTCCCTCAATTATATTTGTTTGCCTCTCACATCTTAGTTTGACCCTCTTTTTTCGCATAGGCAAGTTAGGGGTCCACACTTAATATCTTAACCCCACAATAGAGAGAGATGATTATGATGGGGCAAATAACCTCTAAAATGGTCCTCTTCTCCTAGTCTTAAACACTAAAACATACCTTCACAATTTTTGTAGACTAAGTAAATAGCAGAAAGACATCTCCCCAATCTACATACAAGGAGATATAATAAAAGATGTACATTTACATATTCCATTAAAGGGCTTGTGACTCACAAAAAATTGTTGGAAAGTGTTGAGATCATAGGAATACTAACGCCAACCATATGAGATTAAACAAAAGTACTGTGCTCCATTTTAACATTTACATTCCTACCTAGAGGAAAAATTGGCTTTCTTGGGGAAAAAAAAAAACATAAGGTTTGCATACCTAATGATGGGGGCTTTGATGCAAAGTGGATAGAACCCAGTGTTGAAGATCCAGAGAAGGTGATCAATATCATACGCCCATCAGGATCCCATGTTGCCCCCTAATAAAGAAGCATGCATGCACAAATAGGTTAATGCATAAGGACCTTAGTATGTGGGGGCTATTCCTTCAAAATGAAGACACTTAATTAAGGCATGCCCATAGTTAGAAAGGGAGAACAACAGAAAAATCATACAACATCAATGAGGAGAGAAATGGACTTTCACTTTTTATTTACCGTAACAAAGCCACTAGATGAAGACCATGGTTCAGATGTCCATGTGTTTGTTTCCCAGAGATAAAATGTTCCATCACTGTCAAATAACAAAATATTAGCCCTATACATTAGAAACTAAATAATTAATCTAAGACAAAGGCAAATATCAAGAAAACTAAGGTCATACAATTTTGCAGCAAAAAAGTAATCTCCAGTAGGTGACCATTTAAGTATTGATATGCCACCTAATCCTCTTCGAATGGGTGACCCAACTCCTGGAAATTATATGGACATATGTTCACTTTAGATAGTAAAAAGTAAAATGTTAATGTAGAAATATCATATTGTACATTATTTGAAGATAGGTCCAAGAAAAGCATGCAAAAAAGAAGATTGTAACTCAATTCTTCATTACAAAATAATAAGACTCAATTCTTGACCATAGAGATGTAAAAAGAAAAAAAATACTCTACATATCTGAATATCCTCACAAATTAAAGCTCTTAAATTTACCTCAGCAACAGGCTTTATGAATAGATTGTTCGATTTAATCAAATTTTCCTTCATTTCAAAATTGACTACGATAAGTTTTATCTGGAGACTAAAAAGGCTGACACAGACATAGCAAGTACCGGTTAAAGTTGAGGATAAGATGGGGTGTATATATATATATATATATATATATAAGATTTGAGTATATGCGTTACCAGATTATAGATATACATCTAGAGGTTCAACAAATATCCCGCTAAGATGATATCATCTCAGCCAAAGCCACATTACAGTCAATCATGTTGGAACCAGAAACACCAACCTTAGAAACATATATATTGTGATAGAGATGAAAATAGAGCAAAAAAATAGGGTGCTTGTGTAGAAAGTAGGAAGAAAGCTAAAAGTAACATAAATCAACAATTCTAAGTTCATCCAGCACATTGCTTAGCAGCCAAAAAAGATTAATATTGCTGAAAAAATCAATAAATCACACACTTAGGTATTAAAGAGGTGCTGACATACCTTGAGCAACATCCCATATGGTGAATGAGGAGCACTCGTACGAACCAGATGTCAAATATGTGAGAATAGGTCAAGGAAACTTACAACAACTCTTCCAACACACGTACAAACACACAGAGCCCACCCCCAGCCCCCCAGAAACAATCAGTAATAAGATAGCAAGGAATTTCATTTTTATGTAAAAAAAAATGACCAAGTATAAGCCAGATATTGAATAATATGAAATATAGAAACACTGATTCCGGAGGTGAATCCAGCCATAGAGCATATGAGGGAAAAATTTTCAGATACGTTAAGAAAAAAGCTAAGTGATGTAAATAGGAGTAACATTTCCATCAAACATATAATTTACTTAATCAATGAACTCAAATTAACATAAAGCAAACATAGCACATTTGTCTTGGTGCGGATATCTTCCATCAGGACTCCATGAAAGAGTACTTATTTGCTCATCGTTATGACTTCGAAGAAAATCCACCAGGGTCCATCGAGTCCCAGAGCCTCTAGAGCTGGTTCCCAGAAATGGAGCAGCAGCAGATCTCACAGATGGTAAATTACCTGGATAAGAAGCAGCCCAAATGCAAATCCCACCCCTGAAATTCAATCCAACATTGGAGACAGATGAAGGATCTATAAGATATCAATTATTAGAGTGATCTACCATGAGCAAGTCAAAAAGGAAACAATTATATATACTTGCATGCTACAGAAAGTGATTTTCCACCATTTGGCCTCCACTGAAGAGCGCTAATATCTCTCTGGGACTCACTGATCAAAATGCAAGGTTCTTTCCCTTCTGTTCAACATAAATTTCGTATTATTAACTTAGACCATAACCTAAGAACGCGTATGCTAAAAAGCTCAAAAATGACTTACCTGAATCTTCATAATCACGAACTATAACTTGATTTGGGCCAGAAATAAACGCAACTACGTGTTTGTGTTGGTGCCAACTTACTCCATGAAGATTAACCTCGGGTAACAAGTTCACCTATAAGTTTTATGAAGTAAGAGAACGTATATCAAAAATCATCTCCAAGTTTTTTTAGCCATGGCCACCAACACTCACGGCAAAATCCATTAATATCAGTCAGATAACACAATACAATTTGAACCTGAAAGCAATTCCTTAAATATTTTTTGCCATTACAATAAACAAAACGGCAAACCTTACATCATTTGGATGAAAAACGCGTTTAAGGGAGTCACTTATTAACCCCTGCAGCTTTCCCACCAACCCTGTTACTTGAACATCCTCGTCATTTCCGTTCCCTTGTTGTTCAGCATCCTGCTGGGGACCCGGATCCGATTGAAACGGAATCGGACTAAATATCATTCCCTGTGATAAACCAAACTCGAAACCTCAAAACCACTATCAACCACATAACAAAAATACCACCAGTGTCTAATTATACGTATACGAAGAACAGAGAGGAGTTGGCAACAGTAAGAATAACGTACGAGTAGCTTTCCATAAGTTTCCTTGGCTCGATCATCGGAGATGCTATTGGCAGTAACTGCAGGTTGAACATTTAAACATGGAATCACAATTTGAAACCCTAGATGTGCATAATGTTTAAATATGTGAAAACGAGAGTGTTTTAGATGTTTGTACTCAAGAGTCGATTGATTTCGCAGATAGTGACAGAGCCAGGTTGAGGAAATGAAGCCATTCTTTAATGTGGTCGGGGCTTGCCAGTGCTTGGAAATTTTTCTTTTTCTGATTTCTTTCCCTTCCCTTCTTGGGAAATGACTATCAGAAGGTAGAAGAAGGGTTTAATTTTTCAATTTTGAAGGAGAGTAGGGTTTATTGTGAGATGCCGTCATTGGCATCTGGCAATTTTCTCTTCGCGCTTATTTCTTTTTGATGACCGAAGGTTTCAGATTTCACCGGCGAATCTCTTTGAATTTTAACAGTATCTTTTTAATAATTAAAGCTGTAGAAAATTATTTCTTTTATTTAGTTAAATAATATTTTAATAATTTTAAAATATTATTGTTATTTTTTAATTTAAACATTTTGTACCTAAAAATATATTTCGTTAAATATAAAATTGATATTCATTAAAACGTTGATCATGTCGTATTAATTTGCAGCATATTGATTTTTATTTATTATTTTCAATTGATACATAAATAAAATAAAATTACGGTAATGCATATGGTTGATTATCAGTCTAAAAATGGACCAACTATATCAAAAGTTTGAACTTAATTATATTTATAAATAAATATAAATGTAAAATATAATTAATATAGATGTAGATATATATATATATATATATATATATGCATGTATAAAGTTATATAGAGACTTTTATGCATATAATTATATATTGATGTTTTTTTCTTTTTAAGTTTTTATTCTTAATCTAACTAAAAAATTAGGTCCTTAAGATTAAACTGAGAATAAAATTGATATTTAATTATTTATAAAAATATAAATGATAAAGTATAAAAATATGTAAAATTAATTATAGTGTCAAGTCACCATTTAAAAGAATAAATAAAATAGAAGAGAAGAGAAGAAAAAAAAATAAAAATATTATTAAGTTCCGTGTTTGATTTATGGAGTGATTCTGTCAAAACCTAGGAGTAATAAAAATCTCAGGAAGGTTTGTCATTTGACACATTGCTCTCTTTGTCTGCCGGTTGGCACGTCAGTCTTCTCTCCTCTCCTAAACTCTTCTTCCCTTCCTTACTTTCCAACGTATGCTCTCTTCTCTCCTTTCGCCTAGACTTGCCATTTGTGCTCTTTTTTGCGGCACGCTTTTTTTTTATGGAAGGGCTTGCATCTCTCTCGATTTCTGAAGTGGAGGATGGTGGTTGGAATATTGCAAAACTAGGGAATGCTCAACTGGAGGATTTCAAGTTGTGTTTGGTGGGCTGTTTTCTTATTGAGGCAATCATAAAATTTGATTTTATGAAAAATACTCTCGTTGATATATGGAGGCCGATAGCGGGAGTCAGTATCCAAAAGTGGGGCTCAAGCAGGTATTTGTTCAGATTCTTCTATGAAGTAGATATCAAGCGAGTGATTGATGGTGGCCCATGGACTTTAAACAACTACTTACTGCTAATACACCAACTTCAACATGAAGAACACCCGTCTCGAGTAGATATATATTTGAGCCACTTCTAGTTTCAGGTGCATTCTCTCCCGCGAGATGCGTCTCGGAGGTGATGGCTAACTAGTTTGGTGATTTCCTCGGCAAGTTCCTTGAATACGACACAAAATTTTTTACTATGACCAATCTGGGTTTCCTAAGAATTCAGGTGGAGCTGGATGTTAGGAAGTCTCTCTTCCGCCGCAAAAGACTAAATTTATTACCAGGATGGCCAACTTATGTTTTATTCAAGTACGAAAGGCTACCGACTTATTGCTACTTATGTGGTAGAATGGGGCATTTGGGGAGTTTCTATAAGCTCCAAGTCCACACCATTGCGGGAGCCTTGAAAGCAGAGTGGGATGAGTCCATTAAAGTATCCACACATCGGAATTCACAACCGGCGAACCACTGGTTGCGGGATGATAGAGTTGGCACGTTACAGAATTCTACGTCGTAATATCCGAGATCCGATAATGCAAAGAAGTTATAAGCACATTTAAATACCGCAGTTATGGTCCTGGATTTGAGGGATTTTAATAATTTACATACAACTAAGAAATTAGAGGCGTGAATTATAAACATGGATCATGAGGCATTTTTAGGCCGGGTTAGACAGGATGCTTTGGGCCTGAAATCCAATAGAGTTCATGCCACATTATCGGAGGATATTTGTCTGGCCCATAATGATGGTAAGAAACATCTTCGACATAGTTTCTCCCCGGATAACTGGATAGAACATTTGGAAGCTGATGCTAATTTAGTGAAACTACAGACACTTGAGAGATTGGCGAAGCCTGGGTCCTAGGCTCGTCGGGAGTCATGAAATTTATGAGTTGGAACTTTTGGGGTCTCGGCAACCCCTAGTCAGTTCTGGTCCTACATGAGCTGGTGCAGAAGTTTAAGTTGAATATTATGTTTATGATGAAGACGTTGGTGATGAAGACCAAGCTAGAAATGGGCAGAGAGTGGTTGTTGATGGGTTTCTATGGCATGCCTTGCCGGAGCAAGTAGAGGGAGTCTTGGACACTTCTTAGGCATTTTGTCAGTAGCCATTCCAGTCATTGGGTGGTCAATGGGGATTTCAATGACAGGTTGTCTGCGGAAGAGAATAAAGGGGGCGTAGCTCCTTCTTCCTCACTCATGAATGGTTTTCGGGATACGTTGGAAGCCTAAGATTAGTGATCTCTCGTTATTGGGGTACAGTTTCATTTGGACTCGATGAGCCGAGGGCAGGATTATCTAGGAATGGCTTCGAAAGATGCATTGTAAATAACCAATGACTGGTCAGATTCTCGCAGGCTCACTTAGATAATCTTACAGCTCTAGTGTCTGACCACTCACCATTTTTGTTAACTTACGACTACAGCAGACAGGAGTGGTGGGTATCCTAGTTCAAATTTGAGAATGTCTGGTTGTTGCACCCAGATATTGAGTAGGTTGTGTATGATAGTTGGAACTATTCGAGAGAAGAAAATATAATGACAGGTATTGCAGACTGTAGTTAGAGATTACAGGATTAGGGTAGGTCCTAGTCGCACTAATTCAAAATAGCAAAAAAGAAAGCTTTATGGGAGGATTATAACTGAACAAAGGAATCGACCCTGAGAAAACCCGAAAAATTAGTTCAGTTGAATGAAGAATACATTAGGGTATTGGAACAAGAGAATACCTTTTAGTGTCAACGAGCCAAAAAGTTTTAACTACAAAATAGTGATCAGAACTCTAAATTTTTTCAGATTTGTTCTTGGCAATGAATGGTAATTAGAAATCTGTCATTTGCCAAGTGATGAGCAGAATAACACCATATATGAATGACATATTATTTTTTCCTCTCAGTGGTGGGTTTTCAAATGCACTTGGACAAATCTTCGGGATCAGATTGGCCTGAATCCGAGTTTTTACTAGAAGTTTTGGCATATAGTGGTTCCTGGGGTTTGAACATGGTCAACTTTCTCATCAAGTGAATGAGACTATTGTTGTTCTCATTCCCAAAATAGATCACCCGGAGACAATCAAGGACTTGCGGCCCATATCTTTGTGTGATGTGGTATATAAGATTTGTTTGGAAAATCTTGGCTAATAGATTGCAGAAGTGCTTTCTAGGCTTGTATCTTAGTCACAGTCAATCTTTGTGCTTGGGAGGTTGACGACAGATAATATCATTTTGGCTTTTGAAGTGATAGAAAATATGAAAATTGCAGGTCGACGCAAAAGAATGGATATCATTAAAGCTTATGACAAATTATTGATGCAGTTTATGACATCTGTTAGATATCAATGGTGGGGAGGACATTGGCCCTGTTATTCCACACCGTGGTCTTCGACATAGAGACCCTCTGTCCATATTATATGGAGAAGGGGCTATCTGAAATATTTTGAAGAGCTGAGTCAGCTGAGCAGATTCATGGGATTCGTGTGTCCCAGCATTCCCCATCTATTCTTTGTCGATAATTCTCTATTTTTCTTTCGCGTCATTGTAGTTAAAGAGATTCTTCTCCAATATGAAGTTGCGTTGGGTCAAGCTGTTAATTACCACAAATTAGCTACATTTTATAGTGCAAATACCCCGTTGTTGGGGTTTACCTTCTCTAGTGGGGAGGAGTAAAAGACAAATAAAAATAAAGCATTCCATAACTGCTCAGCTCAATGACCAGCACAACAAGGAAGTTTTCTTAAAATTAGTTGCCAATTTTTTTATGTGGGAGTTTTCTATATCCTTGTTTTGCTGTGTGAGAAATTCCAGTGCATCATGAACAGTTTTTGTTGGGAATATAAGTTTTATCTTTACGATCTAATTATTCGTATAATATATTAAATACATTATTATTTGACAATTTATTTTAATATATAACAATAGTATTTTATTATCTTATCGATTAATTTATGTAATAAAGTACTTAATTAAATTTATACGTTTTACATCAAAATAGAAATTTTGATAACGAGAGTAAAACCTTTTATGACTTAATTTAAAATATTGTTAGTCGTTGGATCATCAAAATAAGACATTAATAATACGGTAAAACTAATATATATATATATATATGATAGTATCTATAAGATAAAGATTAGTTGATCTCATTAATTAAGTCACATATATAGATGATGCGTATAGGAATATGATCATTGAATCGACCCAATTGAGAATTTATAATAATTAATATTATCTTAAACTGTTAATAGAGTATTCTCTTATTTTGATGAGATGTAAGAATTCTCTTAGATCTGAGATCATCACAGTAATTGATAAGTCATTTATTATATTTTGATTTCGAACACCTATAGTTATAGAACTGTAGTTGAAAGGATATTTGGTGTGATTAAATATTTATAGAATTAATGATTGATTAATACGGAATCTGTCAATTTTAGTAATAAGTTTAATCTCTATATTGTCATTTATTATAATAACTAAATTAAAACTTTCGTCAGGACAGCTGAATAAGGGTATAAAATAATTTTTTATGTCATTCATTAGCCAATTATAATTGATATGAAATATAGTTGGTTACCCATTAGAATTTAATAGTTAAACTATATCTTAAGGTTAATTTCGAGTAATAATGACGGAAAAAAGTATTACATATTTCTTTAGCAGGTTCTTGAAAGTAATTGTACATTTCATGTTATCCGATCGTTGATGAATGTTGGTAAACGCTAATCTTAATTAGTAAATTAGTTTGATCAATTTACTACTGCTTTAGTATTGAATTTACGAGATTGTACACTAACGAGTATTCTGACTTTTATTGAATAGATTAATTATTTTAATTATTTGATAATTAAATTAGAGAATTTAATTTAATTAAATAAATAATTTTTTTTATTTAAATAAAATATTATTATATTTTTTAATTGTATCGAGAATATAATTAATATTAGAAAAAAATTGAATTTTTTAACTTTTAAAATAGAAAATTAATATTTATATTTTTGAGTTATTATATTATTAATGTAATAACATAATATGTGTGATTATTATAATAATTAAAATTATTGTAAAATTTAATTTAAAATTAAATTAATTTATAAAATTATTTTATTAACCAATAATAATAATTAAAAAAGATAAATATATATATATATGTAAAGATTTGGGTGTTAAAAAGAAAAAAAAAAAAGTGGATGAATCCAAATAAATTTGGACGAGTGAGAGTCCAAAAGGAATTTCTCCACCCATGTCACCTATATATATATGTATATGATATATATATATATATATATATGTGGATGTTTTGAAAAATGGTGGAGAAATGAACTAGAAAAAGTAGCCGCACAAAAACACAAAAAACTGGAGAATTTTTTTGTTAAAGTTTAAAAATTTGAAGACATTCCGTTAATCAAAGAATTGAGTAATAAAGGTTGGTTTCAATATAAATATGCACAGAGTATTCGTGTTTTCAAATAATTTTAATTTGAGAATCCGTTGTCAGGTGCGTTTTAGATTTAATATTTAATCTGCAATATAATTTTTAAACACAAATAAATCATATTGATCAGTTTTTATCATTCAACGCACATATAACAATCCTTCAATTTTTTGTGGGGACGGAAAGCAAACGAAGGCCAGAATCTACACTGTTATCATGGAAATCATTATGCAGAAGCAAGGAGGCGGGTGCGATGAGTTTTAGATGCTTGCATGAATTTAATTTGGCCTTACTTGCAAAACAGTGTTGGAGGATTCTTAGTAATCCAAACTCTTTATTATCACAGACTCTCAAAGGCAAATATTTCTCTCAAGGGGATATTCTAACTGTACGGTTAGGCTCTAACCCCAATTTCACATGGAGGGATCTGCATCTTGCTAAATACGTGTTGAGAGATAGATTGAGATGAGTTATTGGTTCTGTAAGTAGAGTAAAAGTATGGACAGATCCTTGGCTGCCACACGAATAGGGTTTCTTTGTGCATAGGTCCGTGCGTGGAGGGATGAGAGAACATGATAGTGAATGGACTCAATTGGGATGTTGATCTGGTTAGAGGTTTATTTGTGGATGAGGAGGCTGATATCATCATTGGTATTCCTTTAAGCTTAAGTAATAGGGACGATAGATATGTTTATAAATTTTCAGAGGATGGTAAATTCAGTGTGACAACAATTGATGACACCTCTTGAATAACATACTTCTTGTAACGACTTGGTTGAGGGAGAAGGGAATTATTGTAGGGATGGATTACCGTAGATGTGAACAGGAGGAATCAGTTCTGAATGTCCAAAGGCTCGTGGCAGTTGGGGAATCTTAGGTCATAATATTCCAATATCAGATAGGATGGATGGAACAGAACACGTAGCAAATATCCTGCCGATGGAGACTCTAAACCGAGAGGAATGAGGCTCTGTGGATGGGGAGAATATGTGCATATCAATCTACAGTGTTTTTAGCAACAAAGATTCTTTGATCAAATGGAGGTTGACACGGGATATCCGACGAGGCTCTCATCTGTTACCACTGTCCCAATCTCCATGGCAACCACCACCTCCTAGTGTTTAGAAATGTAACGTAGATAACACATGGAGCCATTCTTCAAAACGAGGCAGGTTTTGGAGCAGTCATTCGGGACATAGAAGGGAGAATCATGCAGATTGTCGTCGGCAGGACCCAATGTTGTAGGTTAGCTTCGATGGCGAAGTTAATTGGCTGTAGGTCGATTTTGCAGTATCTCTCTAACCAGGAATTGTTGAGGTGGACGGGCAGAGGGGTTAGCAAAGTTTTAATAGCCCAAAAAGGATGACTGTTCTGAATTTGGCTGATGAATCACTTAAGCCTGAGATTCTTATTAATTGGGCCAGTAGGAAAACAAACAAACAATTTTAAAAAATAATTGTATTTAAGCGTTGATTATAATTTTAAAAATTAAGTATATAATATATATTATAATTAATTAAATATTAAATTATGTTTTTATATTTAAAAAAATTCAATAAATAATATAGAATATAATCTGCAATTAATCAAAAATTAAATTTTATTTTTATATCTATGAAATTTTAAATTGATAATTGATATTTGTTGTATATATTACTGTAATAATTTGATTTTTATATTAAAATCTGAATAAATAATTTTTAAAATTTTATTTTTATTATACAATTATAACTAATATTAATAGATTATTTTTTATTTTAAAAATTAAAAATGTCATGTATTACTTTTATAATATATAATATATAGTATGTAGGTTATATGGTTTACCGCCCGGTTCTTTTTCACCCAAAAAAAGAAGAAAGACTAAGGAAAGGGAAGAGAAGACTGGGAAGCAAGCCAGTTAGGAGGAACAGCAGAAGACCATGAGAGCCTATTTGCCCGACTTCTCTGGCGAAATGGAATTATTTCGGTGATGCAGCAGCAGGAAAGGCGGAAAGATGGCGGGAGATCAGAGAGGCAATTTTGCTCAGAGGTTTCGTAGCACAAGAGAAGCGAAGAGAAGAGGAGAACAAGGAAGGCGAATAGAGGAAGCGGGGGCAATTGGAAGCTGAAAGCAGTAACGCCACAGAGAAGAGCAGATATCCAAAATACGGAAGTCAAACCACGGAAGCAGAGGTCATGGAGGCAGGTGATTCGACAGAGAAGAAATTCAGAGAAAATAGGTAAGGGAGCATCAAAACAGCAAAAGCGGAGGGATGAGAGACGTTAAGGAACAGGCCGAAATCAAAGCTAGGATCTGGCTATAAGACGGCTTGTCTAGGGAGAAGGGCAAGGGGGAAACCCGAGAGAGAAGAAAAGGCAGTGAAAACATGGAGGTTTTCGGGCAAAAATCGAAATCCATCACGCAAAAGGAAAAATAGAAGAGAGATTAGAGTCTTTCGGAAAAAAAGATGGTCTTTATCTTCTTCTCCCCTTCGGCAAAAGAGAGGCATCAGACAAAGCTGCTAATGCTTCATTTTTGGCAACCAGAGCAGTAGAGATAAGAGAGGATTCGGGTCTTTGCAAAGGAGGAGCTAATAACGGTATACATCAATTTCTTTTTCGTTCTTCGATGTATTTCCATAGCTTGTAGAAATAGAGGTAATGATGAGTAAAATGAATGCCATGAATGGTCTCTAAGTTCATTTTGTGTAGGTGTGATATTGTATGTCGCTTAAATGGTCAATGTTAGATGAAAAATACCGAATTTTTTCTGATTTTGCCATTGGAATAGCTGAACATGCTTGGTTTTGTTTGAATATCATGCATATTAACTGTTAGCAAAAAAATCTCTCCAAAAGGTTTCTAGGGCATTTCTTCTCTCATTTCCCTCTCAAGTTTTATTGGAACCATTTTTGTGACTTAGCAATGGTCTTTGTTTTGTTGTGGGATACTCGAGTCATGCTGTTACCAATATATATACCATCCCACTTTGTAATGTTTTAACTTAGATTTCTGGTGTACGACCAGAATATTTATTTTTGGCTCCTGTCCATGTAGAGTAAGACCTCTGACGACTCTCATTTTCAACCTTTCTGTTGGAGTTTTTCTCTATTAGTATGTGACACCATTTGCGTATACCATATATTTGAGGTGTAAATTTTAGATTAATTTAACTTTATTATTAAAAAGATTAATAAGAATAAATATACCACTTATGATAATTTGAGTTAATTTTGTGAAAATTATTAAAATATTTCTGGTATTAATAGGAAATATTTTACATTTTTATGCTGCAATATCAATATCTTAACATTGTCATTTATGTTGTTTAATATCTTGAAAAATTGTATATATGCAATTTTGGAGTTTTATTATTTTATTTGTTGGGTAGAAAAGAGAATTCAAAATAAATAGATGTGTAATGCTTCATAAAACATTTGTACTTAAATTTTTTAAATATTTTTGTAATTTTATTTTTTTCTTCCAAACTAGTAGTAACAAAATTAAATATTAACTGAAGGTAATCAACACATTAAAAAAATTGTAGTCGAAAAGGTAACAAAGGAACTCGAAATTATTACCAACAGAACAGAGGGCTAAAGGAATATTAGCTTAGTCTTAACACAACGGCCAAACAGGCACCGAAGGCTGGTATAGGAGGAGGAGAGCATTCAAGTTAGAGAGATGCCTCTATGTCAGGCCACAGTTCCAGCATCGTTCTCCTTCTAAGCTCCAGCAACCATGACCTTGCGGTTCTCGTCATGTTCCTTTCCCTGACCTGCCGCAAATCCACTCCTTTCCTCACATGCCACCAACCAGAATCCATATTGTTTTTTCAATTCATCGAGTCTGGTCTTATACGACCTGTATGGTTGTCAAGTGATTCTTAGTGATTGTACAACCTTGTAAACTTACTTTGGTTAATTTTGATTATCTTGGCTGTTTATGTTGGAAACAATGTGCTATGGGTTGAAATATTTGAATTGATGATAATGTGTGGAAATGATTAAATTGCATTTGGGCAGAGGAGAAAAAGTATGTTTGTAGAGCTTGATTTGTGCAGCTCGACGGAAATCTATTGTTTGTTTTAACTAGAAAATTTTTTAGTAAAGGAAGAAGATTTTTTTAATTTTGAAAATTGTGTTGATTGTAGCTGTTTTTTGCTCTAACAATCCAAGTTGCTTATGTTTTGCCACTATGCTTTATTATACATGTTTATTTCACATTCCTGTATGAATTTGCATTTTATCCTTCTGGTTAGTTAGTATCATAATTTCATGCTCCTTTGAAATGTTTATGGAAATTGTGGAGGTAATCATTCCTCAGTTAAGTTATCAAACGTTTTTTGATATTTTTGAGTTTAAGCTTTTGGATATTTTGTTCATTGGCAACAAAATGATTGATTGTGTGGAAACAGCATCGGCGCAATTACCAATGGTTGCATGATTTTTTTTAATGGATTTCTTGCAAAATTAGCTATTTGGCATTATCATAGGAGGCTCAATCACTAGTGTTTTTCTAACTATTGGTTTTTAGGTTCCTCTTTTTGTTTATTGCTTCTAGTTCATTACAGGCTACTTATTGATTATTCTCTAAGCCACTCCTTTGCTGTCGAATTTCTACTATGAAACTGCTGACAGTTTTATCTTGTGGTGGCAAAGAAAGAAAGTACTCATTTTATGCTAGTGAAAAATTATGGTCTATTGTTCTTTAGGTATAATGGAACTTCCAGATGGTGCTTAGTTCAAGGTTGTTTTGTTTAAACATTGAAAATTATGTGTAATTATTATTATTTTTTTCTCATGCAGGTTTGGACAAAAATATAATCAATAACAAGTTGAGTCTCTCAACTATCCTCTCTTCCTTCAAATTCTCTTTTACCATTTGCTTTCTTTGAGGTTCAACGTCTCTCTTTCTTGTTTTCTATCTGTATATATCTATCAATACCCAATTGTTATTTGCATATTCCTTTGTGATCTTCTGGCTGCAGAACATGATTGCCTTGAAAGGATTACGGTGCAATATCCTGGAAACTAAATCTCCTTGTGAGTCACCCAGAATCCTGTTTGGTCCATTCAATTTATTTTCTCAGAAAAGATGGAAAAAACCAGTGGATTCAGCCCAAACACGCTTGGAGAACCGAACAAGGGATCTCAAATTAGACAAACTCATGATCCATCAAAATAAACTTAAAATCATCCTCAAAATTTACGAACTGATGTCGAATAGGAAGCGAGGTCCGTATGTTTCTGTACAACTGATGTCTCGTTGGAAGAACCTGATTGGACTGCATGTGGGTATTGGAACGTTTCTTCACAAATATCCACATGTTTTTGAGGTGTTTACACACCCCAGTGGAAGGAACTTGTGTTGTAGGATTAATGGTAAAATGAGGGATTTGATCAACGAAGAAGAAAAAGTCTCTAGAGAATGTGAAATGGATGTGGTGAAGCGGATTAAAAAGTTATTAATGATGTCAAAAAATCAGACTCTTCATGTTCATGCTTTGAGGTTGATGAGGAGAGAATTGGGTTTGCCTGAGGATTTTCGGGAGTCAATATTAGGTAAGTATACATTGGATTTTAGGTTAATTGATTTGGAAACTGTCCAATTGGTTAATAGAGACGAGACGTTAGGCCTGGCTGAAGTTGAAAAATGGAGAGAGAAAGAGTACATCGAGAAATGGTTGAGTGAGTTTGAAACAAGATTTGCATTCCCTATTAATTTCCCTACTGGCTTCAAGATTGAGGGAGGATTTAGGGACAAGTTGAAGAATTGGCAAAGACTTCCGTATTCAAAGCCTTATGAGAGAAAGGAAGCTGTTTGGGTGCGCACATGTGGAGGGATTGAGCAGTTTGAGAAACGAGTGGTTGGGATTATACATGAGTTGCTTAGCTTGACTGTGGAACAAATGGTTGAGGTTGAAAGATTATCTCATTTTAAGAAGGATTTTGGTACGGAAGTTAATATGCGTGAATTACTGTTGAAGCACCCTGGCATATTCTATATATCCACCAAGGGCGGCATCCAGACTGTTTTCCTTAGAGAAGCATATAGCAAGGGGTGTTTGGTTGTGCCAAATCCGATCTATGTTGTTCGAAGGAAAATGCTGGACCTTCTTGTGCTGGGCTGCCAAAATTCTCGAGAATTTGGAGCCCAAGAAGAAATCAAGGATGTGAATAAAAATTTGATCTGTAATGAAGATAGGAAAGATAGAATAGAGGGAGACTCAGTCCCAAATTTTGATAACTATGATAAAGGAAGCTCCCATGGTAGTGGTTGTGGTTTTTCTACTTTATCCAAGGATTAGTTCCAAAGTGAAAGGCAATGTGCCTTTGAATTGATTAAAGTTGACTGAATTATGTTTCACAATTGTTACACAACATGGTCTTCTTTGCTTAGTTTATTGGATCTAGGTGTGAGTGGACATGGAGAAGGATGGGGCTGGTAAGTTACTTTTCCCTTCTAATCCTTGAGGTTGCATGTCAAATGCTGCTACTTTATCTATCCCTATAACATTTCACTCCTCAAGATGCAGTATCATGGCCGTTTAAATAGGTTTTGTTGTGAGGATGTATTTATGCCTTATGCCTTATCCATTATCCGTTACTTGAAACAATTTGAAACTAAACCGAGCTTGACAAACTTTTCCCAAGGCTTTATGGATGAAGGTATCAGCTTCCGATATTCTTATTCAGAGTTCTCATTCTTTCATTATTTAGATTTCTTTGTGCTAGTAAGCCCTCTCTAATGTTGGACTTTAGCAGCAATGCCATTTATTTATGATTTGGTTAATGACAGGGCATAATGTAAAGATACCGATGTGCTTTTTTTCTTTTTAATTATGTCATTAAGTAATTTAAATTTTAATCCACCTGCTGTAGACTGAAGAAGTGCTTGTTCATGGTTATTTCTATTCCTTTTACTTGGGTTGATCTAGCATCTGGATGTTCCCAATCGAATGTTTAATTTTCCCTGTTATGTTACTTTTTTCCTCATGGATAGGCTAAATTTCTCAAGTAGACTTCTTTCTATTTAGGAGGGGGAGTTCATGTAATGTTTCCAAAACCTCTATTGTTGAGTAGTATGCTGGATGTGTTTGAAATTGATTTTTGATCTTTGCAGCTGCAAGTTTGTAGCGATGGGAACAGAATGCTGCTCTCCAAAATCATGGCTTGAACACTTAACTGCTTCAATGTCCTGGTTTCATTCTCCCATGAGGCTTAATTTTGTCCTTCATACTCTAAGCCGAGCACCTTAAAAACACTGGAATATTGCAAGAGGAAAATTTTTAAGGGCATCCGACTACATATCTGAGTGTTGATGAAGTGAAAAGGAAAATCATGGAAAGAAAATGCAGGTACGGCCTTTTTCTGTATCATGGTAAGTGGCTTCCCCTGCAGGACCCCTGATTAATTGAGGTAAAGGAATGGTATGGACAAGACATGCTGGCGTGGATTGTATGGTGGTGTTTGCTTAGCTATATTGCAACATGTATGTATGCATCAAAAGGTTTAGACTTTAGGAAATAAGAAAGGAGGGAAAAAAAAAGGGAAACTTAAATGTGGTTGTGAAAGCAACAGAAGGCGTACAAGCATATGCTAGATAGTATTTGAAAGGTATATGTATAAGGGAATGGTGTGCTCCTCACCGCAATTTGTAAACATGTTGCTTCTATTCCAATATTCCCACCCTTCAGACCCACCTTTTCAACCACCATTGAATCATCAATGGAATAACAAGTAAGTCATCCGATAATCAAAGCTGTTGCATGCTTTATGCGTACTTATATTTTATAGGTATAGCATTCAACATCTGTTCATTTGTTTTTTATACTTTGCAGTAATATTTTTCTGAGTTGCGCATATGCAGTTTGCATTATGTATATATAGACATATGCTCCTCTTGCTCTTTTCTCTGCCGCTTTTCCTTTTTTTGGATGATATTCTGCGGTCTTGGATTGGAAAAAACTTTGTATACATATATTGTATAATATTTAATTAAATATATATTATATGGACACCGTGGAGGGAGAGGAAGTATATAACAAGTAGATAGGGACCAATGGCAGCATGATATTGACCCTACATTCAATTTGGTCTTGTGCCCAAACCAGGGCTTTAGGCTTTCATGCCCAAATAAATAAACAAAGGGATCAAAGATCAAGGTGGGGGATAGATTCGCTTTGTCTGCAGATCGATTTAATTAATAAATATCTCTTGTTGGAAAATAAATTAATTAAACAAATAAAAAGAGAAACGGGAACTGAATTTTTGCCGTAAATATGCACAAATATATACGGATTGTGGACTGTGCATATAAGTTTTGTGATACAAGTAAGACGGGGAGAGAGCTAGCCTCTGATCTCAATATCGTGCTTTTTAGATACAGGTATACGTACATATATAATATATACTAGTATAGAGAAGTTGCTTTAAGAAAAAAGGCGCATCAATTAAGTGAACGGATAAGATTTCTGTACGCATAGATATATATATGTATGGACACGTAAAAGAAAGCATTTCTTGAATCCTCAATATACCTCTCCAACCCCATCATCATGTTTGGTTGGCGCCGTGGGAAGACTCATTTGTCCAATGCCATGTCTGTAAGTCGTCCTGATCTTTTTCCGGCTCAAAATTACTACATGTCCTTTCATCGGTCCCGCACACACACATATATATATAATGTATGACAAACGAGTCACTAGGTGTTGTTCGTGTGACAGATTGTGGAGCTGTTGGTGCATATGGATTGTGAAGGATGCGAGAAGAGGGTTCGAAAAGCCATCTCAAAAATCGATGGCAAGATTTATTTTCTTGATTATGCCCTCTCTCTTTCTTGAGACACTGGCTACACATATATCCACATATCTATGTACATACGTTTGTATGTGTATGTGTGTGTGTGTATAGATATATATATATATATATGTATATGTATATGTATATGTAATGGGTGGATGGGGGGTGGATGCAGGTGTTGACAGCTTAGAGATAGACATGGATAAGCAGAAGGTGACAGTGATGGGGTACGTAGAGCAGAGAAAGGTGTTGAAGGCGGTGAGAAGAACGGGGAGGAAGGCGGAGTTTTGGCCTTTTCCATACGACGGTGAATATTATCCATACGCCTCGCAGTATCTTGACGAATCAACCTTCTCTTCTTCTTATAATTACTACATGCATGGCTTCAATGAAAGCGTGCATGGCTATTTCCCCGACCAGGCTTACTGCACCGTCCCTGATCATACCGTTCATCTTTTTAGTGATGATAATGTTCATGCTTATTGCTCTATTATGTGAACCTCCTCTATCAATAATATTATTATATATATATATATATATATATTGTTAGATATGTGTGTGTGTGTGTGTGTGTGTGTGTTTCTTTTGCTTCTTATAAAGTTGTTGATTCTTATAAAACTATTTACTTTCCTTTTTAACAATTTATATTAAGGCTTTAGTTGTATTATTTTTTATTAGAAAATTAATTAGTATGCAAATGTTACTTAAGGATGCAAAAATATTTTTTGAAAAATGTTGCACCAAACTATGCAATATTTAGAGCACATTTACTAAAAATTCTATAATTTTTTATACATATTTGAAAGTAAATTTAGTTTTTTAAGATTAATAAATTTAAATTTTCTTTTCTTTTAACTATTGAATTTTAAAACATATATATATATATATATATATATATATTTCTTGAATAATTAACATGGCCCCAACAAATCATTCAATTAACAAATCTTAATGGGCTTCATGGGCTATTTAAAGCCCATCTAAGTTTTAATACTCTTCATTATTGAAACGAGCTGCCAATATCGAATAGGTGGAGTCGGTAACCAACGACTAAGCAAGCGAGCGGCCATGGCAGAGCCACGACCTCGTTGCTTAATCCACACTTTGATTTCTGATCTAATCGAATTTCCTGTTTTTTTTTTTTGTGTGGATTTGGCGCTGTAAGCTGGTAACTCAGAGCATCAAGCGGTTAGGGTTTGATTAGGGAAGATAGGTAAAGAGGATGGATCACTACAAGGTGTTGGGGTTAGGGAGGAAGGCCACCAAGGAAGAAATTAAGGAGGCTTTCAGGCGAATGGCGGTCAAGTATCATCCGGACAAGCATTCTCATTCCCCACAATCTGTCAGGGACGATGCGCTCCTCCGATTCAAGCAGGTCTCTGAGGCCTACGAGGTGCTAATCGATGATAGCAAACGCGCGCTTTATAACTCTCATATGCACGCTTCTGCCTCCAGTTATGGCTACGCTTCTAATCATTCTTATCGCTCCGATTATGGTTATGGTTATGGATATAGTCAAAGTCGTGGTTCTTCTACGGCTGGGTTTCGCTCTGCTTATGCTTCTAATTCTCCCAACCTTATCGACGTTGTGCTTCGCTTCTTAACCACGCGACAGTTTTTCCTCAGTTGTGCCTTTGCCGGGTGATTCTCTCACTTTTCTTTAACTCAATTTTCGTTATATTAGAATTGTTAGTTCTAATGATCGATACTTTTTCTATACCTGAATTTGTCTTTGGACATGCATGCTTTGAAACCGTTCCTGTTCTTTGCATTTATATATTCATGCTTTGGATTTCAACATTTTTTTTCAATGAATAGAGGAAGTCTGATTCTCTGTTGTTTTCTTTCCAGTGCCTTATTTGGTGGGTTTGTTGTGCTTGATAAGAGCGGGGATGCACTGTGGAAAATCCATAATCCCGGGGTACGTTTATGCTTGCTATGATTTTACCTGCTTCGCTGTTTTTTAAGTACCTGTTTCTACCGAATGAACCCTACATCCGTCCAAATTTACGGCTTCTGGGGTTTATTCTATGACTTGTTTTATTCTATGATTTGGGTGTAAGGGTGTAACTGGTTTACTCTCATTTTATTATTTTAATTTAAGAATTAGTACTACTGATTGAGAAGAAAAACAGAAAGAACAGAAGGCAGTGAGAAGAAACCGCCTTTCTGGAGAATGCTTTATTAGAAGAAGCTTTTCTTTTGTTACTTCTTATCAGGCTGTTGGAGAATATTCTTACTGGTCTCGGTGCCTGCTAGATAATTATAAGCTTTGATGTATGTATCTTCAGCGCATAGGGGACTACATAAGGAGTTAATTCTAAAAATCATAATGAATGAAGGAATAGTTCCAATTATAATGGGTTCTGTGTTTCAGTGGACCATCATGTGTCATATAGATGCCACTGTAGTGGAAGTAGAGAATAAGAATATTGATAGGAGAAACAATTGATTGCAGGCAGTCAAGAAAAACAAATTCAAAACATAGGTGGTCAAATGAGGAAGCTGAGGTGAGAAAGGCATATAAAGCCAGAGATGAAATCAGTTGTTGGATGGTGGCAATAGCAACAGTAGGAAATGGATTGATAAAATGATGTTTCAGATGGTTGAGGCGTGTGCAATATAGGTATAAAGACACACCTATACTGGAGCGAGTTCATCTGAGTAATTGGTAAAAATGGGGTGAGATTAGAATCCATGTTTATCTGATGGTGTTAAGGAATTCTAATTGAGATAAGTTGATTTGAGCCAATCAGGTAGGAATCCCTATCTGAGATAAGTTGATTTAAGTTGTTACACTAATTCGGTAATGACTTTGGTTATTGTAGTATATGGCCATTGGAATGTTGTTCGGCTTATATCTAGGTGGGGATTTACTCGTAGATTGTTATAAGCGATTAATGTAGGATGATTGTTTTAGAACGGTTGCACGTAAGAAATGCTACATCAATAAATATAGGTACTGCTGCAGTTTCTCATATACCTGTTATAAGGATAGCCAATGAGCAATAATCGGCCCCATGTGAAAATTCAGAATTAAGTTAAAAGTAAGGGAAGAGTTTGGGAGTTATACTTGTAATCTTTCAGTTTAATAGGATTGTCAAAGAGAACAGGAAAATGTCTCTTGACGGTCAGAACTGTGTAATCTATTCCAAATTTATGATTTACAGTAATGCATGCTGATCATTATCTTATGCTTGAAAATTTAAACTGTTGTGAATAAATATAGAGAGGTAAGGAAAGATTGCTCTTGCAAAATTCTGCTGTAACTATGCCTGACTTCCTACTTGTACTTGTTTAGAATGTTTGAATTTTCGCTGCAAGGAAGCTTGTTTTAAGAGTATTAACAGAATTGTATTTGGATTGCAGAAATCATTTGAAGAAGCCATGGAATCCATTGAGAAAGCCAAAGACCGTAGAGATAAGACGTAGCAGCATATATTGGTGTTCTTTCCTTCTCTACTCTGGGTAATTAGCCTAATGTTTCATTCTCATTAGGTCGGTATTTCGGGTTCCAGAATTATATTTATTACCTGTTGTATGCACTTTTTTTTTTTTTTTATTTTTTCCTTTTCCACGTGGTCCTCCCAATGCTAGGAAAGTCTTCAGTGGCTAGATATATATTTCTGTATATGTAGGTAGTTTTTTTTAGGGGTAGAAGCGAAGGAGGATACAGAATCGGGTAGTTGAACCAGGGAAATAAGAGGTGGACATAACTATCCATTACCAATGTCTGCTTGGTTTGTAAGTACATATAGTTAATTGTACATTCATTAATTCCTGAATATAAGAATAATATTGATGAATCATTCTCAATAATGCGAATTCAATCCAATTTGACTTGTATCCGTGTTTTTATCAGACATTTGTCAATACCTTCAGTTGATGATTATAGGATTCCGGTTATGCACTTGTTTAAAGATTTTTGTTTGCTCTGCCAGTCGGCAATAAAGTTGGATTTTGTGGGTCCTAGATTATGTCGCATGTAGATTGGTGAATCACAACCTTTTTGTGAATTGGAGTGTAGCAGCCAGGCAAGTCAAGCAAGTCTTCTGCAACTGCATCGTTTGGCCTGGTTGCCTCATTTATGTTTTAACTTTTTCTGTGTTAATATTATTTTTGTCTTTTGACGTTAATTTGAGGTTTATACGGAGATACATTCTGGTCAGATTCGGAGGGAGAATATCGAATATTTATATATGCGGCCAAGTAAAATATAATATAAACAATCAATGAGTAATTTAGTTTTACCCAAAGATGAAAGCATTATTACAATGGGATACGGTGGAAGTTAAAGTAAAGAGACAAATTACGAGTGTTGGGAATAGCGATGAATGCTTCCGTTAAAGTTTCATACAAATCATAGTTTTAATTCAGTTTAATATTTTGAAAGTGAAAGTAGATAAACAATTATAATACAATTTTTGAAAATGCATTCTCTCATAAATAGAGAGAGAGAGAGAGAGAGAGAGAGAGAGAGACAGAGTATTTAATCCGAAAAGAGTTTAGGTAATTTTTGTTTGGTTCTTCACAAATGAAATTTGATGAATCATTATTAAATTTTATATAAAAATCATTTTCTTATTACTTTACTGAATATAATCAAATTGCTACCAATTTTCTTCATTTCATTGCTGTTGCATGATTAATTTCAAAAGTTTGAAAACGAAAAAGGTCAACCGAATCCAATGACATGTCTGGCCCAAACCATTGGAGAAGTTGATGTCGCGTCGGGTCGACAGGAGCGAAAACAGATAACAACCCGACATTTCTAAGACCCCGAAAGCTTTCGCACTCGGAACACTCTCCATACTCCTCTTCATACCGCCGCCGGGACTGAACCTGCTTCAATCCATATCCACAAGAAATGGCCCCGGGTTCTGCGATACTTGCCCGAAAATCATCCCTATTGCTCCGTTTTGTGGCCTTCTGTCGTAAACCCACTTCGCGTTTTGCTTACCAACCGTCGCTTCCTGCATTTCCTGCCCACGCTAAAGGACTTCTGGC
>NW_019014659.1:1802393-1835263 GCF_000150535.2 Carica papaya | reverse complement strand
CCAAGAAGCATTATTGCAGACACCTGAAATAAATTATATAATAACAAACTATTACCATGTGATTGGATTAGGAAACTTGTTCTAGAGACGAAGATTTTCTATGCAAGGCTCACCGAGGTTACTATGCTTTTGGTGGTCAGAGCCGGCACCGACGGTGTGGACAAACCTCTAACGAGAAAGGGCTCTTCAATAGAAGAACTATGGGGCGGGGTCATTCTTTGAGCTGAAAGAGATCCTGCCGTTGGATTATAACTGCTTGACAGGGATCTTGCAGACCTGACGAATGACAACTATTCAACATTTAGCGAGTTTGTCATTTGTTCAAGGGAAAAACAGATTTCTACTTAGAATCATAAAGATGTATGAGGATTCAACAACCAGGAGATTCCCTAAAGCAATTTAATATCGTTGTCAAAATGGTGCATGTAATCAGAGAGCCCTTTGTGAGTAGCATCTTAATGGAGCACTCCAGTAAAAACGATTTTCCCTCAAATACCATGAAATCTTTTTAAATGTCCGTGAAACTAGCATCATCCATTGTGATCAGAAAAGGAAATAAGAACAGAGTGATTCAAGAAAAGAGAGACATCAACCAACAGGTCTTGACTGCTTAATCCCAGATACAGGTTTACCCAATCAATAATTCTTGATCCAGAAATAGTGATCTCTGTCACAAGCCTTAATGACTTGCACTAATGCCATTATGCAAATGAAGTTTATAGTACTTATGAAGATCTAACAGGGGGAAATCCACCTAGACAAGGTAAGTAGTTGGAGTTAACATTGGACTGAACCACATATCCACTTAACCTCAGCCACCTCATAGAGTGGCGGGAACTGACCATTATAGCAAGAGTCTATACTTTTTACGCAAATATTAGATAATGGCTTTTGATACCCAGCAAGTTCCTTTCCAGTATGAGGTTCAACAATCTTGCAAGCTCCCTTCAAAAAAAGAATGAGGGAAACGGTCTAGGTAAAATTTTGGACGTGGGAGGAGGAAAGGGAAAGATGATATCAAATGTTGCCTTTCATTCCACATACCAGCAGATAAAAGTTTTCAGATTAATGGTCAAAGCCAAGTCTGCAAAAGTTCCTTGCCTGTAGTATAGTTCCCTTCCAGGGGAATTATTTGGTTGGGCCACCGGAAGAGGAATAGGTGTGCTCAAAAGATGTCCGGTATCAGCTCTAAACCTCCGTGTGTCAGTGTTGCTGACTTGTTTGCGCATCTCTGCTACCTCTGCCTCGCTATTAATCTAAAAGTAGAACAAACTAAATATGTCAGTATCTGGCTGTTGGATTCCATTTCGTATGATGTAGAGCAGATAACAAAATTACCATGCAGTTAACTCACAGAACAATGAAGTAATTGGATTTCAGGTATGCTCTTTAAATTATAGAAAATCTCATAAAACTTTCACCCAAATAGAAATTTTGTTCTATATAATGGTTCAACATATCTCAACACAAAAATTTAAAAGAAGAAAAACTGTAGTAAGAGAGGAATACAGACAAACTGCTTGTAGTTCTTAATTAATTAAATTGTGGCCAGAGAAGCGGACAAACAAATTTGCTGTGATTATCAAATCAATATCTATTAAATTTGGGTTCTAATACTGTGATTGATTCAAATAAAGGATTCACTACCATGCACCTAATCGTCAACCATTTTCTCTTGAGGAGCCAAACAAGAAAAAGAACCCATATGGAATGATTTATAAAAGAAGTCGTGGACTAACAACCTTTTCTTTCTTTCTTTTTCAATAAAAATTAAGATTGGCTTGTTTACTTTTTCCGGAGAGAAAATAGATGGAAACACTTAAAAAGCTAGTCAAAATATGTATCAGTGGAGAAGTTTGCATTTCGCTTAATAGTTCCCCAGGCTCATCGGTAAAAAAATACTAGCAAAATATAGGAGTAGACGATGAAAATTTTCAAATTGCAGTGAGTTAAAGAAATACATACCTTCTGATTTTTCCTGTATTTTAGTTGAGGATAAATTTGACCATAGTATACACTTTGCATAACAAGTATTAGGGTTGTCACTGTATACAGCTGCCCAACAAATCAGCAGCAAGAATGTCATGTAAAAAAACCAACCTGACTGATAAACAAAGTTTTTAGCACATGATATTTACCACTGCAGTATAGTATTGTGTTGGAAGCTGCAAAAAGCAAGTAAACAATGTCAGTAAATGATTTGCATAATTCTCCATGACGATAGAAACCTTACTATATTATAACAATGATGACAGGTTAAGTGCAACCATTATCCCATGACCGTTGGGAACAAGAAAATGTTACTCCACTTGGAGCATTATGAACAAGATCAATCACTAATATGAAGATCATGATGCATGCAGTGTTAGTTTCCTTATGCTCTACTTGCAAAGCAATAGAAACTTCAAACACGGGAGCAATATGCCCAAAACATCAATACCATGAAATATGTTAATTAATAATCTCAATCCGCTGAGGAATTAAAAGGCTAACTCATGCATAGATGCAAACACATTCATACATGCATATTGCCATTGGCAAGCAATAATACCAGGAGAACAAGTCCCAAAATTTGAAACTTCTAAGGTTCTATACTATTTTAAGTTGGAGAAAAATATTGAAGATCACCATGAATATGAAAGAACAAGGACTAGAAAGGAAATGAAATAGCTAAATAACCATTATAAGGAGGCCTTACTGTAGCTGGTTCCAACAGGCATCCGAAAAGGTTGAAAAGATCTCTGCAGTAGTAGTTAAAATCAGATGAAAAGGAAATTATGCAGGAAGGTAGATGGGTTATTGAACAAGTGTAAACGAACTACCAAAAGAAAAGAGACGTAATACCCAAGAGTCCATGTGGTCAAGAAAGCAATGGAGAGGCCGTCGGCAGATTTATCCTTGTAGTTAGTGACGATCTGCGGTATCTCTGCAACACACCAACTGATTACGCTGACCAGACCGAGCGTTAAGGAAACTTTGTCTCTGACGCTGCAAAGACAGTATTGCATATACTCTCTAGCCCAATCGGAGCAATGGCCATTTCTTGGGCATTCCAATGTTAAACTTGTCAAGACTGCCATTATTGCATCCGATGCAATGATTCTCTACTCTGAACCCAAGCAGAACAGAGCACCAAGCAGTTTCATATACTAGAGATAAATATATAGAGGGCTGTAACCGATGAAATATGCCAAAAATTATTTAGAGAAGACAGAAATCAAATTATCAGGGGAAAAAACATTTTCGCATGAAGTTTATATATACAATATGAATGCAAGGGCGATACTCGGAGATTTCCTTCTTTAACCAGACAGATGAAAAAGGAAATAGAATAGATATGATAACCAGAAATTGATGATTAGTAAAATCATGAAGGGAAATCTCGACTTCTTGCTTCTATTTCATTGAGATACACTTTAAATTCCTTATTTCCCGCTCAATTTGTAACTAAATGCTTAGGCTTCTGACACAATCAGCAACAAAGTTAATCTTAAAAGACAGCAAAATAGGAGCTGAATTTCAAAATCTCAATACACCAAAAACTGGATTGAGGTAAACATTTCGTCAGGGAAAATTCACAAGAAGACAAGAGAGACAAGAACATAGAAACTCACAATAGAAGAAGACGTACATTGAAGTTTTAGCAGCTCCGGTCGCGTGTCGTTGTGGAGTTGAATAGAGAAGGAGATGGATTGAAGATTTGAGAAACTAGAAGAGCGGAGAAGCAGTTAGACGAATAATAGTAGATTTTATGATTACTGTTTCCAAACGTGATTAGCGGGTGTGCTTCCCGGTGGACTCCTTCCATGTGCCGTCTCTTCCATCCTTACCATCAACAACCTATGAGGCTGTAACAGCTTGCTCATGGAATCTGCGGTGCCGCTACTTTTTACCAACCTCTTCTCTTTGCAGTAACCTGTTTATATAGATATATTCAAATCAATTTATTAGCCACTCCAAAAATTGATTTATTTTAGCTTAATTGGAATTTCGTTAATATTTATAAAATACAAAAAGAATATTAAAATAGTTATAAAGCAAGAAATTAGCGTCCGTATCATATTAAAATACGTGTTAATTATCTGCAGTCACTGTTAAATCTCCCTATTTTCTCACTTTTGAAGACATCACAAAACTCCATATATATATATAGATATATATATGAGAATCGGTGCATGAAACGCAGAGCCGTAGTTCTGATTGGAATAAACAAAATAAAAATTAAAGAACGAGGAGATCATGACGCCAAAAATCGCCCCTCCTGCGCGCTAAACTAGTTCGTTTTAATTTTTCTCTTAATACTGAAACTCAACATTCAACAACCAGAATTTGTTCTTTTTACGTAATATTTCCTGTCTATCTCATAATTTTATCTTTAGATTCTTTCCTTTTTTTTTTTTCTGAATGAAAATTAAAGAGTGGGTTTTCCCGAAAATGGATTAAAAAGTAGCAAACATTTCGTACATGGAGACACTTGTTTACAATTTAATATAAAACAAAGAATGGTATGAAGGTAACAGAGCTTAAGGCCAAACAAGATCGACTGTTACTTTTAACTCAAGCGGATCTTCCTCTGTGTCATAATCATTCTTGCCTGCAGCTTCATTTCTCTCTGGTTTTCTAGCAGCCGAATTGGCACGAACAGAGCAGGAAGCAGAAGAAAAGGAAGGAGGAGTGAGTGTAGTAGTTGCAAGAGCCAGATTTGGGTCTCTCTGGCGAATAAATTCGGACAATAAGAGTACGAGAGAAGCCATGGAAGATTGGAGTTTAGTGAATTTTGGGAAAACTGAGAAGACGATGAATAATGACTTGTGCATTTGTGTTTATAAAGAACAACAAAAGTAAAGAAGGTAAGAAAAAGCCAATGGTTTCATTCAGGTGGATGAACTAATCTGAGGATTCAGAAGTACGAAACCCGGGGGCGAATCTTCAGTGGGTTTTGATTTGTCGGTGGCTTGGGACAAAAGCCGAGGGTGAAAACCTGTGGCTTTCCCCCTAAAACCAGGACTCAGCCTGCGGTAGTGGTTTCCAATTAGCACCATTCAATGGGGGCCCAATTTCTGGTTTTGGGTTTGGGCCCGTAGGCTTTTTCTTGGGCCTAAAGACCAAGATTAAATGGGTTCAAGCGATTAATAATAGATATCTTTTTAATACAATTTGCTTGTTTAAAATGTCAGCAAGTCTGCTGAAAATTCAGATAAGAAAATCGAAGTAAATATTTATTTTCTCTTCTCATATCTTATAAGTTTATTTTATTTTCTCTTTTTTAGTCTCAATAATAATGTTAGAGATTTTCAAAAATTAAAAAAAAAAAAACAGTTTTTATATATAGCAAACAATATATGGCTTCTAAAAGCTCTGTGCAAACCATTAATCACACATTTTGACTATTGATTGAAGTATGGTGATGGATGACTTTCTGATGTTTGAACTGTGTGGTTATTTTTGGAGTAGTAGAACCGGAAAGATGCTAAGTTGGAAGGAAGCCCAAAACATAAATAAATATATCTTGAAGTAAAAAATAAATAAATAAATAAATAAATAAATCTTATTTTATTGGTTTTAAATTATTTTTCAAGAGTATTATTATAAATAAGGGAATCGTTTTTTATTTTTAAAAATTATTTGTACGGTTGGGGGTGCGAAAGAGAGGAAACGAAATGTGAGTGCCCCCACAAGCTCGGGTTCCAAAGGCAATGAAGCAAGGATGACAGCTTATATGAGAAACTGATGATGGATCCGACTTGTTTACTTTCCTAAAATGCCAAAACCCCAAATGGACCCGATCACCCACTACTCCTTCACATTCATATTCTTCTTATATGTCTCTCTGTCACCTCTGTATTTTCCAGCTTTTTCCCCCTCAAAAACAAATGAAATCCAATCATACCCACATCATTCATCACCCTCTATTATAACACACACACACATATGTATGTATATATACATATGTGTGTGTGTGTGTGTGTGCATTATATATCTCCACCTTCAGACACAGATTCAACCATTTCTGACTCTCTCAGCACTATCTGCCACATAAACTATATAACCTTCGAACTTCGGTACTTGGGTGAAAATACATATACATGCATGCATGTAAGTTCTTCTAACTCTATCCACATCTATATATATATATATATATATATAACATTTGACAGGTGGCATAGCGTTGGTGAATGCGTGTGTGTGTGTGTGTGTGTGTGTATGTATATATATCCTTAGCAACTCATAATATTACAGATTGCTCACAGCATGCACCATTATTCTCATGACTCATGAGTGATATACAATAAATTTTTATTAAGTCTGTCAAAACTTACTCACAAAAATATTTGATACTTTGGAGTACTATAATCACAGATTCTTCTCTTTTTCTACTTATTAAAGGCCATAATAATAAAGATATTAGAAAAAAAGAATAAATGTAATTATATTATAATACAGTTTGTAATTATTTGACACTAAATTAAGAGATAAGAAATTCCAGTTTACAATACTAAATTAATTAATTAATAGATAAAGATGGATTAGGTGTGTGCAAAGCAAGCTTGTGGGGTGTAGTTGAAACTCAACAACCCTAAAAAGCGTAAAGGGAGCGTCTTCTTTTCTGAATGTTTAACGTATGACATTAAGATTAAATACATAATTAAAATATCACCTTGGAACCAATTCTAATTCGAGTCTAACTGTGCCTTTTTTGTAAAGTTGTATAATATTATTTAATTAATAAAAAGTTATATATATATATATATATATATATATATATTCTCAGAAACATGCAGTAGTAAAGTTGATAAGATTTTACGTGGGGTGGGATGATGATGAGATGTATATACATATATAAAATCTGGTGTGAATTTGTAATAGTTACTGATTGATGTCGGGACAATACATGTTTTGACCTGTGAAGGCCACCGGCCCCTACAAATACCAGCATCATTATGTACAAATGATCATCACAATCAATGCAATTGGCATATACATTTACATATACTTACATATATCTATATATATCTATATGCACTTTCACTCCGTGAGTCTCTTTCTCATACTAGAATCTCCACTACTGAACCAGGAAATCCATGGACTTGTCAACGAGAACCGATGAAAAACCCATCTCCATGCTCATCCAACCTTCTCGTCCTTGCAACATTTCTTTAATTCCAAACAAACCCACCACGCCAGACGTATCTTTCTCCGCCTATCTCAGACCAGCTGATCATCAAGTTGATGATTCTGAGATCAGTATTTTTGATGCTCAGAAATACTTCAATGAAACTACAGATATGGCTAAAGCTGTAAGCAGGCGAGTCTCTCCTGTTAACGTCGTCAACCCAATACCAGATCGATATTGCGACGTCGTTTCAGGCCTACCCAGGTTCTCCTCCGCTTCATCAGCCGACTGCTACTCCAGGAATATCTACAGAGCTCGTTCCTTCCACGCGACGCCAACTGCCTCATCCGAAGCTAGCTGGAATAGCCAGACCGGGCTGTTAACCAATCCCCCAGGAGCCATGGCTGTCTCCATAAGAAATCCTGCTTCTGCTAACGATGAGAAGAAGAAAGGCTCTGGGGTTAAATGGTTTTTCCGGCGCAAGTGTCCTTGCTCAGGGAGGAAATCCGTTCAAGTGGAGCAACATCCATCAGAAGTACCTAAAACGACACAGTCTCGACCCAAGTACAGTATTTCCGAGTCCGAGGCTTCAGTGCATCAAAAAAAGCAATCTCCCAAGACTAGCCCGGAGGAGGAACCCGAAATTGCCCCTGCGAAGAACTGTCAAATCATCCCATCACCAGATCAGAATCGTTTCCCACCTCCGACCAATATTGGACAAAGGATATGGACATCTGGAAGATCTTTCAGTGACGGAACCGGGTTTACGTTTCCGATACTTACCCACTCATCATCTTCCACAGACGCAGTAGCCCTGAGTGACGCCTTCCGAATCCCGCCACCGAGCAGCACAACCGTTGAAGACCCACCTCGAGACTCGCTGGAAGTATTCCGACCACGCGATGAAACCGTGACTCCAAGGAAATTAACTCAACGTCATAGCTTCACATTCCCGGGAAGTCCCAGATCCCGAATGTCAACCGTGTCAGACGACGAGGTAGCGAGCGATGCAAGCTCAGACTTGTTCGAGATAGAAAGCTTCTCGACCCAAACGACGTCGAATTACGTGAATAACCGGCGAGATTCGCTGGAGGAATCGACGGGTTCTGGAATTGACGGAAGATCACGAATAGGGGGGGGACCAGGCATGTATTGTAGTAGGAGGCCGAGCCTGGATGATCGGCTAACGGAAAGCGCTTACGAACCGAGCGAAGCGAGCATTGATTGGAGCGTAACGACAGCGGAAGCGAGCGTGACAAATATGTCAATAGCAGAGGATCGTTACTGGGAAAAGAACAGCGGCAGGGGAAAGACGAGATCGGGTAGTGGTGGAGGGTTGTTGAGCTGTCGATGCGAGAAGGCGGTGAGCGTGGGGCCGGGGCCTGTAAGATGCGAGCGACAGAAGGTGGGACCGCCCGTTCCGGCAAGCGCCACATTGCGGCATGTGGGCAGTAGGGGCAGCTAGTCTGGACAAGCCACCGCTTGGGGGTTCACGCTCTGCTCGCGTGTCTCTTAATTAATTAATTACCGTGGTTACTTTTTTACGGTTGTTAATTCAGTCTTGTCTGTAATCTGCATTTCACTTTCTAAATAATAATATAATTAAAAGTTTTAATAATTACGGAAGGACGGATAATTGGAACAAGTGTTTAATTAGTTAGTTAATAGTAGTCACGTCAGCAGTGTGTTTAACGGCTACATACGCTGACTTTTCATCGTCTCTTTTGTTTCTGCGTCGTTGGCCGTGTCCGAGATTCCGAACCAACCATCTAACTTAAAAACTTTAACTAAGTAAATATGGAAGTTAATTTTTTGTAAAACAATGTCAATGTATATAAAAACAAAATTAGTGGGGAATAAATTGCAGTATGGCTCCAAAAAATGTTATCTATTTTTCTAATATGGTTTCTTAATTATAAAATGTTCATTTTTTATTTATTTTTTTATTTTTTATTCGAATCATCTAACTTAATTTTACTATGTTAATCACAGTTCTCATAAACATACATGTGAAAGAATTTGGTCAACTTTTTAAATTCCCCATACATACAAAATATAAATGTACATTAACATTTAGATTTTTTTAAAAGGGTTTTTGGAGATTGGTTGTTTTGGTTTATTGCTATATTAATAATTCTATGCTAATAATTAATATTCGATGAATTAGAATATGTTACTTTCCATTGTAATTCATAATTTTTTATTTTTATTTATAAAAAAAAAAACAATTTCATATTATGTAAATAAACATTTATTCTTGAGATGTGAAATTTAAGTTTAGTTTAATCTTAATTTTAACAAATTTATGTGGTCTATGGATTCAATTAGAAAAAGAATGGTCCAACACAATTGAAACTCGTAAAATAGAAGCCCAAAACAAAATAAAATCGCCCATCCGGCCCAAATAAACTGAAAATATTATGTATGGTCCAAGAAGGAGATATTTATATAGAGAAAAGGCGGAAATGGAGAAGCAAATCCCAGGCCTCGCAAACCCTAGCCGCCGAGTTTTTCTATTCATTTCTGTTGTTGCTTCTTCACTCCATCAATCCACCCATGGCCAAGAAGAGAAAGCACGATTCTAAATCTTCAGAGCCTACCGAGCCGCCTCAGAAGCAGCAGCAACACAACAAACAACAGGAAGAGGAGCAGGAACAACTCCAAATCGAAGACCAAGAGAACATCGAAGACGTCGAGGAAGAAGTCGAGGAAGTGGAAGAGGAAGAAGATGAGGAGGACGAAGAAGGGGAAGGCGAAGACCAGGATGCAGGTACTGTAAATTCTGAAACGAATCAGGCGGACGATGAAGACGACGAACCTATTGAGAAGCTCCTCGAACCCTTTGGAAAAGATCAACTCACTGATCTACTGCGTGAGGCAGCCCATAAGCACCGCGATGTAGCCGATCTCATCCGAAAACTAGCCGATGAGGATCCAGTGCATCGCAAAATATTCGTGCACGGCCTCGGCTGGGACACCAAAGCCGAAACCCTTGTCGATGCCTTCAAGCAGTACGGGGAGATCGAGGATTCCAAAGCTGTGACGGATAAGATCTCCGGTAAGTCCAAAGGATACGGTTTCATCCTTTTCAAGACTCGCACTGGCGCCCGCAGGGCCCTCAAGCAACCACAGAAGAAGATCGGAAACCGGATGACCGCCTGCCAACTAGCATCCGTCGGACCCGTTCCAACTCCAACCGCACAGCCTTCTGCCCCTGCTCAGCCAGTCTCCGAATATACCCAGAGAAAAATTTATGTGAGTAATGTTGGGGCCGATCTTGATCCTCAGAAGCTGCACTCTTTCTTCGCCAAGTACGGCGATATAGAAGAAGGGCCATTGGGTCTTGATAAGATGACTGGTAAGCCTAAGGGGTTCTGTTTGTTCGTCTACAGGAATGTTGAGAGTGCAAGGAAGGCTTTGGATGAGCCACATAAGAACTTCGAAGGTCATATATTGCATTGCCAGAAAGCGATTGATGGCCCTAAACCAGGAAAATCCCAACACCAGCATCATCGGAACACCCATAACTCACACTTTCAGAGGAATGATAGTGGCAGTTTTGCCGGTGGTGCTGCCACTGGTACAGGACACTTAATGGCACCATCAGGTCCTGGAATTGGAGCCAATGCCGCGCAGGCATTGAATCCGGCCCTTGGGCAGGCTCTGACGGCATTGTTTGCTACTCAGGGTGCTGGATTGGGGCTGAATCCTGCACTAGGGCAAGCTTTGTTGGGGACACTGGGCTCTGCTGCTGCAGTCAATCCAGGTGTACCATCTGCAGGGGCTGGGATCCAGGGTGGCTACGGCAGTCAGGCAAACATTAGTCCAGGGGTAATTGGTGGGTACGGGAGCCAAGGTGGCCTTCAGGCTGCGTATCCCAATCAGCAAATGGGACAAGGCGGGGCTGGAAGGGGCCAGCATGGTGTAGGACAGTACGGTGGTGTTGCCCCATACATGGGTCATTAGCTCTTCTTCAGGTTCGTAAAAACACACTAATCATTGATTTTGCTATTCCTTATCTTTGTTATACTCAGTATCCTCATCTAACTCTTAAGCGCAACTCTAATATAGCTGGTATTTGGTATGTTTTCAATGAGGACATGGCTTACAGCATCATGTTAATAAGTGTGAATATGATAGATTCAGCAATAGGTGTTGTTACAAATGGCTTGCATCTACTGATGTTAGAAACACCAGAATTTTAGTAATTTTACATAATGGTTATCTAGTCGTGATGTTTGATTAAGATATAATGTTGCTGCAAAGATTTATTCTGTTAAAGGTTGCTTTGAGCTAACACATCTTCGTTCCCTGATGAGTTTCCAGACTGATTTTGCATTTACTATCAAGGTGAGCATTACTTATTAGAGGATTTAACATTTCATTCCTTTGTTTGTTTTCCTCCTTGAGGCACTCTCATTTAATCTACCTTATCTTCAAATTAAATGTCTTACACTGTTTCAAATTTTTTAAATTCTTTTCTTTTGAGCAGTTAATGTTTGATATTGAGAACGACAAAGATCCTTCTGTTTCCATTGGCTGTCACTTTGATTTTCTTTGGTTGTGTTAAACCATTTTCTAAAGGATTTTTGGTTCTGAAGGATTCCTTGTTTTTGGAAATTGTTTTTTCATGTTTTTGTATTCATTGTGCAGATGCCACACATCAGTGTTTTAATACTGGCCTGGTGATTCTTCTGAAGTTTAAGGAGCTGATGCAAATGAAGTCTTTCTATTTACGATGAAAAGTTACTCTTTGGTTACTACAAAGACCAGAATCTTAAAACTGACAAATGGGGTTTCTGTTTTCTCTACTTGTTTTCTTCAGCTCTACCTAGGCTTTGCTTTCAAAATGTTGTACTACCTTCAGTTTTTGTACTTAATTTGAAATATTTCAGAATGTTTTCAGTACTCCTAAATCTATCTGTACCTTATGGAGTCAATGCTGTGAACAAAAGATGACTTTTGAAATTTCAGTCCTTGTGGTAAATAATGCTTTCATTCAGTGGTTTGATTTGGATTTGAGATTTTATGTCCATTTTTTTCTTGGTTTCCTTTTACTTCTATTGGTATTGATTTTTTTTTTTGCCCTTGATTTTGCACCGTGCAGAACATTTTAAACTGGACTGAGTCTATGCATTGAACTGTGATTTCCTTTTGATATGTACTCTATAGAATTAGGCCTTGATAAGATGTCATCTCTATTGGCTCAAATTACTTGAGTTTAAATCACTTAACTTTTTCCTTAGTCAGGTTGGATGATGATAACAGTGCAGGTAGTTTCTTATTGCAGGTTGAGCAGCCTTAGCCAGGACAACCTCACTGGCATGTGGTTTTTGTGATTAATTAAAAAATGCTAAAAAACGGAACTGTTTGATACATAAGGATTTTAGTCTCTGTAGCTACTGTTGTTGATGCAACATTTTCAAATTTATAAGTTACATAGGAAACAGTTATGATGGTCGGTGACCTGGTCTTTAATGGATGGTTTTATTGTTCTTTAATAGGATGGCTGATGGTCAATTTGATAATTTGATCTACTTCAAAAGTTTGATGTTTATTATTTGAAGAAATTTTAATCAAGCTCGAATTTTGCGTTTTCCAATTTTTCAAAAATAAAAAGTTGGCATTTTTTTGAAATGCTGAATTGAAATATTTTGAATTGCAATAATGTGCGTTCCATACTTCCAATTTATACCAAATGAGGACTTCTTGGCAAATAACTGTTAGAAAGAAACTGTATTGACATGTCCATGATTGTATAAAACTCGAAATCACCAAACTACTTTCATGTGTTTATGCAACTATAGGATCTTTTTTTTTTTTTGAATTTTTTCCTTAAATGTGTCGGTGATTTTGGTAAAAGATGAAAGTAAGATTTATGTAACTATGGTTCTTCTGGCTAATTCTTCATTCTGTCAATAGCTTAGCTTAATTGAGTTGGTTTTTACCTTTTTTGGCATTATTGGTCTTTAAAGTTAGTTCGCTCTGTCGATTTTCTTTCTCAAGAAATCAGTATCGATTTGGTTGGCAATCAGTTTTCTTTTGGTTAATGAGAATTAGTAGCTTTAACCAGAAGTGATTTCTGAAAAAGGTTGCCCTTTTGAAGAGCATAACATAAAATTTTAATTTTTTTTTTGAGAACAAAAAGCTTTAACTGAAAACGAGTCTTGTAAAATATTAACATTTTGACTAAAGCTATTATGTTCTTGGTAACAATTATTTTCCTTATAGGTACATACAAATTCGGAAAAAATTCCTGTTTTTTCTGGAGAAAAATCAAAAAAACTAGTTTTTGGCATTTGCTCATTTATACTCTGTCGATGTTAAATTAAGAACTCTACTATTTTGCAAGTGGTAACGAAAGGCACAACTAAAAATGCATCTAACCATTTTTAAAGTTGTGGTTGCTGTGGGTTGTGCACAATTGAGTTTATTGACGTTCAATATGTATGATGGCACTTGATATGCAACTGGACTTCACTTTTAGTGCTAGTTACAAACAAGACGCCTACTATGACTGCTGTGCGTCAATGGATTACCATTTGATATCCTCAGAGCAGCAGGTAAGAATCAAGACCTAACTAATGTTACCTTTTGCTTATGATATTTGTGCTATCTGTCATAGTCTTGTGGGGTTATTTCTTTTTCTTGGTCTTGGTTTTGACTTCTGGGTTTTGGGTAAGGCGATTTCTAATTTGATTATTATCTCTCTCTTCATACGTTCCTTTTTTATATTAGTTCTTTTCAAATGGCGTGTATTCGCAAAATATTTTACGACTAACTTATGGGGTTGGCAAAATTGTTTTGGACCATAATTTAAATCGATGTTAATTATAAGTAGGATCACTTGCATAAATGGACCTGCCAGTCGTTCTTTTTTTTTTAGAGAAACTATTAATGTTCTAGATGACATTATTTGTTTTAGCATATTACCTTTTCTATGATTGTTTCATTTGTGGAACTGTTGTCTTCCCATGGAAATTCATGTTCATCCCTTGGACTTTGTCTGCTTGTACCTTTAATTATATAAAGTTTGGGCTTTTAGAACATTAATATTTGTTGATTAGTAGCTTATTTTTAAAAGGAAAAAAGAATTTCTACTTAATAAAGCAAATATATGCTGTTTCAGCTAAGTAATCATGTGAGATTTTGAAAGCAACTATTTTTCTTTGCTGGGAAGCAAAAAGTTATTAGTGAATTTTTATTAATTTAGATTGTACTTCAACATGGGATAGATATAAATGTATTTATCAATATTTTAAAAAACTTTTTTTTAACCCTTAATGCACCACAAGAATACGATTCTTTTCCCCCAAAAGTTTCAAAACCTTGTTACCAATGGTAGACATTACACGTGTTCAAACATATTTCACATTGAAGCTTTTATCCTCACAACTACAAGTAAGTCTTTGCCACCAATTGGGGATATCTTCTTCTGCACTGTCATTTTAGGATTAGTTAGGTTTCAAGGTGTTATTTTATCTTTCTGTAATGTTTTGTTCTGAATAGTGGATGCATTCCGATACCTATTTAAAAAGCCATTCAGCGTCGACAAGGTGATAACGATGTTGGTGATATTGATCTAGGAGCAGATAGTGAATAAATTGAACCATCTTCTTTTACTTCTGATGTAGTTTTTTGATTAGACACATTGTGGTGGAGATTGGTGTGCCGATTATATTGATTTCAGATTCTAGCTACTTTGAGCTGCTTACGTTGGCTGGTATTTTTAGGGTTTTCTTTCATATTTTACAGCTTAAAACTCTCATGAAGGGCCGCCTCTTGACTGGTTTATTTTGATGAAGAGTTAGCAAACGTTCTCTATAGGCTCGTATAATTCACGAGTGTTTGTTTGAATTGAAGTTGGGATTTAGGGTATGGAGCAAACTGATTTGATTTGTTAAAATTTCTGGAAAGAAGTTTGTCTATGAGCGTTAGGGTTGATAATTAGATTTTGGATTGGATCCTTGATTTGGTCATGGAAAGCGAACAGAAGCCTCTTCAAACAGGTGGAACAGAAGCCTGAGGTGCAACATGTTCGTCATTGTATCTTTTTGGTCAGAGGTTCTTATATTTGCTTTCCTGTTAAGATTAACGGAGAGAAAAGTGAAATATTATATTGTCTCCTGTAACAAACAAGCAAATTATCAAGTGATGGATTTGTAAATTTTCCAACATTTCTGGAATATGTGAAATCAATTTAGATTACGTACCTGACTAACTCGGCATCAAATATGTCCAAAAAAAAAAAGGCCAAAAAGTAATAAAACAGAGATAAAAATAACACAGAAAACTTCATGGGAAAATCATTTCACATCTCTTTGCAACCTCTAAAACACTGAGGTTCCGAATGTTATCATCATATTTTTCCCCTTTGGAAACAACTTCCAATACATCCAATATACTAATATTTTCCTTCTTCATTTCCTCGGCCTCCACTCCTCCTCTCTCACAAATTGAGGATGGCAGCACCCGCTTTGCCCAATCTTTTATTCTTTCCTTGGTTCCCGTCGTCGACCCCGCCTCACCTCTCTTCCTGCACTGCTCATCTTCTGAACATATTTCGAACCTTTGGCTATACGGATAATATCCACTCTCGTACGGTATATCCGTGTCCCTTCCCAAATCGACGCCCTCATCGAAGGAGGGAAGACGGCTCTCCTTGCTCTCAATTTTTCTATCGATTTCTTCTGAGGCAACTGAGATTCCGGCTGTCGATTGCGTCTCGGAAGTTCCCGCGTAATGGCAGTGACGGAGGACGGCTTCCTGAGAAGGAGATCTGTTGCAAAAACCGAGGAGTGGACGGAAAGGATCTTCAGGGGAAGACGGAGTCTGTCGATCGGTGGAGGACAGACGTGGCTCTTTGCTGGGAGTTTTTTGATTCATTTCTTCGTCGTCATGCTCCTTTCTCGCGAGGGACACGGGAGTCTGGTGTTCGGCGGAAGACAGACGGATCTCCTTGTCGTCCGAGCTTTCATGGGAAATCATGATGATACCGGTAGAGGCCACCGGGATTCCATCACAGACCGGAGATTGGGTGTGGGAACCGCTGCATTCGACATTCTCCGATATTAGGGCGAAACGGCGGTGAGCTAAAAGGTTCTCCTGGGAGTATGACATGCGGCAGACTTGTAAGATCGAAGCGGAAGGATCAAGAGAGTCCATTGTCAGGAGGGAAGGGTAGGACGGAGCACACACCGCCAACTTTACTCTTTGATGAGGTTTGCCGAACCCTAAAAGATAAACGACCCGAGGTCTGTCTGGCAGTAAAATTTAAAAGGGCAAATTCGGGAATTTGATAAGAAACTGTGATGAGAAATTTCGAGTGGTTGCTGGAATCATAATATTTCTTTTAACAAATTTTTATGACCATCATGCTGTTATAAACCATCTTTGTTGAAATTTAATATAATATAATATTATTTCAATATATTGTATAAATCTCGAAAAATAATATTAATTTTTTTTAAAAAAAAATTACTCCAAATGAATGCTCAAATTCCAAGTGATATAAATTATATTATTTCAAACTTGTTTTATGGTAAGCTGTAGTCCATTCTCGTACATTGATTTAAAATTCTTGAATTCCATTGGTTGATTGTTTTAGTATGATATTTCAAAAAACTAACCCACAAAAATTATGCAAAAACAAAAACTACGACCTCTCAAATTCATGTTTAATTGCTTTAATTTAATTTAATTTAAATCTAATCTAGAATAAGCATTTGAACGTAAACTTATAATTGAGTGTTTATCATCTGCCACTAAAATTAGATAATCATATTATAATTAAAAAAAATATATATATATAAATAAACAAACATATAAAAGCGGGAAGTAATAATTAAGAGGCAAATAGGAGTGTCCCCCATGGAAGAGTGTGCAGTTTGTCTCTTGCTTATACAATGGAAAGTAGAGAAGAGAGGCAGGTTTTTTCAGCTTCACATGTTCTTCATTTATTTATATAAAGATCATCAAACATTCCACTTCCACCCAAATCAATAAAAAAAAATTTAAACGACATGAAAAAACATATTTGGTGCAGAAACCTTGATACTCTGAAACTCTCAACTTGAAATTTGAAAAACTTAACAAAAATGCTTCTTTTAAACCCGAAAAAGAAAAGAAGAAAGGTGGGGGTTGAGGAATGAGAGTTCTTTCTTCTTTTTTTTTTTTTTTCTTCTTTTCTTTCTTGGAACCCACTGAGAAAAGAACAAAAAAAGAAGCACAAATGGGATGATAACAATACTTTTTAAGCTTCAGATCGGATCCTGCGGCTAAGTAACTTCTTTGTAGATTTTGCTCCTTGTTTTCATTCCTTTGTAAGTCAGAAGTGTGAGATTTTTATTTTCTGTTGATTTCTCTTTTTTGTCATTTTGTTTCCTGGGTTCTCTTTCTTCTCCATCCTCAGTATCTTTTCTCTTCCTTCTAATTGCTTTTTGTCCTTAATGAGAGGAGATTGTAGGCCCATCGAATATATTATTATATGGATTTTCTCGTAGATTAAAACTCTGTTTTTGCAGCATGCTACTGGACTTTCTGTTCTTCTGGAGAAAAATTGTGTTATCCGGTTCATGCAATATAGTTTTTCAAAGTTTTTCTTCCTCCTGATTTCTTCTTTTGTTGGTGATTTCTGCAACTCTCTGTTTCTTTTCTCATCTGGGTATGATTCTTCCCAACTCCTTGCATTGGTTTGCTGCTGCATTTCTCCGTCTCTCTCGCAAAATCTCATCTTTTTCCATGCTGCTTTTTCTTCTTTGATGCCTTTGGTTTAAATCTCTTGTTTTTTTTTTTCTTTTTTTTTTTTCAAAGTTATGTTTTTCCTTTTTTGGGTCGAGAGATTTTTACCTTTCAAACTTAATTGTCTGGATATGATATGAACCAACTTCTCCGAATACCTTTTGTTGGGTTCAGAACTAGACTTACGAGGTTTGCATTTCTGGGAAAATGATTGTGAGCTGTTGCGATTGATTTCTGGCGCCACATCATATAGAGAGAGATATATATATACATATAGAGAGAGAGCTATTAATGCATACACAGGCTATGGGATCTGAAGGCGGGGAACCAAATCTACAAAACTTAGCTACTCAAACTTCACTCTATAACCTCACTCTGGATGAGGTTCAAAATCAGTTGGGGAATCTGGGGAAACCATTAGGAAGCATGAATCTTGATGAGCTACTCAAGAGTGTATGCTCTGCAGAAGTTAATCAGTCTACACCATTGGCTGATGACAATGTAGGCATAACCTACACAGCTTCAGGCTCGGCACTGAGTAGGCAGGGGAGCTTGGCTCTTTCCAGGGATCTTAGCAGAAAGACTGTGGATGAGGTCTGGAGGGATATCCAAAAGAGTAAGAATAAAAATGATCAAGAGAGGAGGTGCCAGGAGAGACAGCTTACTTTTGGTGGGATGACTCTGGAGGACTTCTTGCTCAAGGCAGGGGTAGTTTCCGAGCCTACTCATGTTCATGTTTTAGGGGTTGAATCCGTTATATTCTCTCAGCCGAATATCCCTCATCACCCCCATTGGAATCAGTACCAGCTCCCTTCACTGCAGCAGCAACAACAGCAACAACATCAGCAGGATGTGATGGCACTTGTGCCTGGCCAGCCAACTCAACATCCTCTTCCTGTTGGAGTTAATCCAGATGCAGCATACCCTGAAACCCAAGTCACGATATCACCCTCCTCTTTGATGGGCACCTTATCAGATACACAGGCTCAAGCTCCAGGGCGTAAAAGGGTTGCCTCGGAAGATGTTGCTGAGAAGAATGTAGAAAGGAAGCAGAAGAGAATGATTAAGAACCGGGAGTCTGCTGCCAGGTCACGGGCTAGGAAGCAGGTTAGATTTCAAATGTGATGTTGGTTTATGAGGTCCGTTTAGTTTGTCTTATTCATGTTTGCAGCACTATTGAGAGAGACCATGCTGATGGACAGGCTTATACACACGAGCTAGAGAACAAAGTCTCACGTCTGGAAGAGGAGAATGAGAGACTCAGAAGACAAAAGGTATTCTTTTTTTTGTATTCTCCCTGTCTATCTTATTGCCACGTGATCATTTTCAGTCTAACTCGGTTGAAACATTGAAATGTATCAAGTATCACACATGGAATTAACTAGCCAATGCAACCTTATGAATTCATCTCCAATGTGTTGTGAAACTTGTTATTTATCATTAGGTCCATATTTTTGTTACAATTGTCAAGTTGTTATGTGATATGTTTAGTTAATCATCTCTCGATTCCATTATGCAAATAACTTGATAGCTCTTGGCACAATCTACATTATTGGTTGAAATTCAAAACTTCATTTTTCCAGTAGCGAATGTGCTCTAAAATTTGTAAGATTGTTAAATCGGAGCTGTTTTACAACCTATGAATTGTCTAATGTTAAGTAGACTCCTAGTGCTTTGAGGATCATCTAAGGGGTAGATGTTGATTAATTACTTGCTCTTTTTTGAATGATTATGGCACTAGACATTTCAGATTAGTAATGACTTGGAGTTTGTTGGGCTCTCAGGCTTGAGATTGCTCTGATTAAAGGGTAGAGCTGGGTTTGGCATATTAAAAATATGTTTTTATTTTTAGCTTCCCGTCCACATAGATGTACATGTATTTTTATAGATGTATATATATTTGTTTACATGTAGTACTTATATATATGTATTACATATCTATGTATGTACTAATATGTATTCGTCAGTTATAAACTTGTCCTCTAACAATTTCGTAATAGATTCTTCACAGCTTTGGTTGTTGAGAGCGTGATATACCATCTCTGATTCAAAAGTTAAACATTGCTAACAAGTTAAAATTTTAGCAAACTGAGTAGTTTAGTTCTTGTTTTATCATACCAAATGTGCATTTGCACGCATATTTTATTTTTCTCTTCCAACACTCTGCAGGAATATGATATTTTTAATTCACATAAGTCATTAAAGGGATGATTAAATTTAATTTAATGCACTTTTGAAGGTGAACATATGAAGGACGCAGTGTAATAAGATATTTCTATATGCACTCAAATTGCTACCTGATTTCAAGAGTGAGTACATTGAAACAAGAACTGGCTTGTCAAGCAATATGTGGATGTCGTTACATATGCGTTTATTTATCTCCTCAGTCAAATAGTGTTATTTATCTTTGCTACATGTTCATTCTTGTGATCAAAATGGTGATATTCCTCTAAGTCTTTGTTCTCTGTGCTGAAATTAATACACATGGTTATTGCAATATTGTCTGGGGAAAGCATTGGACTCCTTGATGTTTGTCCTAGGTTCTACTCTAATTCAAGCATGCTAGAGGATTTAATTTGTTGTTGTATGTGATGAATATAATAGCTTTAACACTTCAAATTTTGAGGGGATAAGTGCTAGGCCAACGTTTATGAAACTTTGAATGTTGTCTATTATTGGAAAATCCATTGTTACCTTGTGAATAAAAGTTTTCTTCTGTCTATCAGACTACCAAGTACATAGTTTTGGAGCATGTATAGGCAATAATCATGTCAGATGGCATAACTTTGTAGATAGAAACTTAATTGGAAACTAACCATATGGGAAAAGACTACATCAGAAATGCCCTATTATTATTCTCTAACAGGATACATGAGAATACATTCTCATTCTCTAACAATATCACACTGCATCTGTTTTCTTTTCCTTTTATTTGTTTTTTTTTCTATTATTATTTTCTTGTCTTTTCAATGAAGTTCAACACTTTTGGCCGTAATGAAGTTGATCACACAAGTTTAGTCATGAAAGTTGACTACAATTCCAACTTTTTCAAGAGGGGTGAAATGGATTAGCGGTACATGTAGTAGGGTGGTGATAATTGGTTACAGTGAATCTTAAAAAATAATCTCAGTAAATATCTCCTAGATAACAATATGTGTAGCCAAAAGAGAGAGCAAGATTTGAAAAGAGTCTCCTCATGTCAAAAGATTGCATCATGTATACTTTCCTAGAAAAGATGAAGAGTCATTAAAAGGATAAGGAACCGCTAAAGAACTAACATGAAGTAATACATATTTATGTGGAAAAGTACCTCCATTGTACTTTGTTGACCCACTAGTTCTTCCCATCATCTGCTCTTTGGTGTTCTATGTTTCTGTCACCACAAACAAGCAAAGGGAATGATTCACATGCATGAAAAAATGCTGCCATATAGGTTATCAGTTAGAAGCTTAAATTTCTGGTTTGGTCCGCAAAATTTCTTATGATGGTGCTTACAGTTAGGCTCTTAATGAACTTGTGTGCAAAGGGTTTCAACAGGAATGGATATTTCCTTTCCTTTTTCCTTTCTTTTCCCATGTGTTTTTCAGTTGCAGGTAGTAGATAAACAAGGCTGAAAGAAAGGCTTATATCTATGGTTTGGAGATCATGCTGAGTGAAGTTTTGATTTTTCGTTCAGTAATTGATTTTTTCAGAACATCCAAAGATCATTGACTCTGTATGCAATAGTGCCTTCTTTAAACTCCTTGGTTGCAGACATGAGTACATCCTAGCCGTGTCAGTAGTTGCCGTGGTGTTTAGTTCAGGAATTAATAATCATTCTCTGGCAAAGTTGTTTTGAGTCTCAAGTTCTTGTATCTGAAGTGCTCTGAACAGAAAATATATATATATTCCTGAAAAATAAAGGTTATTGAAGTCAGTGAACTTGTAGTTGGAAGATGACAAAGTACATAGTGACTATTTAGTAATTTGGAAGTTTTTGGGATCGATGGTTGTTTGAATTATCATTTCAGGTTTCTTGTGTTGTCTGGATATATCATCCAGAGATAATAATATTGTCTGCATATACGAGATGTCCGTCATCTTCTTCTAAGACAGCATCCTTATTGCTTACTAAAAACAGAATGTATCATGGTTGCAGTCTCCCAGCAGCCTATAGGCTTACAGGATAGTACCTAAATTTATCATGATTTGTCAAAATTTAAAATAAAATCAAAATATAATGGAAAAAAAGAAGCAAAATGATGATTTGTCAGCAAATCATCTCATCATTTGGCTTCTTTATTTTCCCCTTATATTTTTGATTCATTTTAAATTTTGCTTTGTTTATCCTCTTAGCTTTTTTCATTCATTGCATAGGTCATATCTGAGTCCAATAATTTGATAATGACAACATACCTTGATAATGGAAATAAAACTTGGGACTAAGTGTGCTTTCTTTTCAGATCAGGATGTTGGTTGAATACTGTTTGATACAGATGATTATTAGGGTTACACATGAAACAACATTTTACCTTTTTTTCTCCCATGTTTCCCGTTACAGGAGCTGGAGAATGCGCTGCCATGTGCACCGCCTCCTGAGCCCAAGTATCAGCTGCGAAGAACAAGTTCAGCCCCATTTTGATGTCTGTATTCTCATATCTTGGTAGTTTGAATCACCTTGACAAGGAATTGCATTTCTGAATGGTGACTGAATTAGAAACTTGAAGTCAAAACTTTGGAGTAGTTGCAAGCTAAATGGCCTTTTGATTTACTCAATTAGTACTGGCTCTAGGAGGTCCTTTTTTTCTTTTTTTAGTTTGCCTTTAACATTTCTTGTCAGGCATCTGATTGTTTGCTGCATTATGAAACCATCATTCTTGTACATGTGATCTTAACTAGGCTGTTTGAAAGGGGCTTTAATCCAGTAATTGGTTAAGTAATGTCTAATTGGCCTGAATTTTCTGAAAAAAAAGTGACAGGAATACGCCTATGTTTTTGTTGACATGAAAAGATCACCACATATCTCCTTGACTTGCTGGAACAGGAAAAGCCAAAAACTCAAATAGGCACAAGAAACATCCTTTTAACTACTCTGCGAAGAAGAAGAAGAATGCAGAAAAATAGGTGCTTCAGATATAAGATTTAGTGTTTATTGCTACACAATAGTGATGACATACAGTAAGGTCCCATAACGAGCAGATGGCAGCAGGAACCTACAGCAAAAATAGAAACGCCAGCCAGCCAGATGTATTGAATTATGATTACAATAAATATACTCTACAAAGTGTATATTCTGTACAGAGCAATGCATACGAAATATAGAAAAATATTCGGTTGCTAAAAATCCACATCCTATTTTGGATCCCCAAGATGCTGCTTCTTGCCCTGAGGTAGTTTCCCGTTAGACATGGTGTCAACAGTCTTCGACAAATCCAAGCAAATGTAGCATTGCTGAAAGTACCTCTTCTGGTTAGCTTTTGGAGGCAGCTTGGTCATCATTTCTCTTCTGTTTCTTTCGGGGAGACAACAATCCTTCACTGGCATCAGCAGATGCTTCTGACTCTGATGCTTTTTCCTTGTCCACAGCCTCTGTTGCTTTTAGTTTACTGCCTATTCTCTGCTGCTCCTCGATAATCTTTTGCAAATATTTCCCCTGAGCTTCTATTCGCATTTGCAACTGTCTTTGCACCTGCAAGATTCCACTAAAGCCACTCCTTATCTTGTTACAAGGATGAAGTTGGTAATGCTGGAGAGGATGTATCAATCATGTGTAACCATAACAGCATACAACTCTTGGAAATACTTCGATGTTATGCTAATACACTCTTGGAAATATTTCAATATTATGCTAATACAGCGAACAAAAAAATCTGACAGATGATGAGAAGCACTGTCCATTATCATCGGGAGTTGACAAATTTTGCTCCAAAGAAGCATGTATTGAACATATGTTCGTGCTTCCAGAATCTACAAGCTACGTAATCATCTAGGCTAAGGTTAACACATGAGAATCTATTGACTAAAAACAAATCATCTAGGGTATAAGTTATTTTTAGTCAATATATTCTCATGTGTTTAACTCCTTGGCTCAGTTACCAACTTCAACGCTACCCGACAAAAAGGAAAGGAAAAAAAAAGTTTGAATAATGGGCAGTCCGTTCCATTTGAAATGAGAGGAAGAACATACCTCAAGCTGTTCATGTAGACGCTTTTGAACCTCCATCTGCATCCGCAATGTGTCATTAATTTGAACTCCCCTGGAGAGTGTAACGAATTTTAAGAAAAAATTAACATAGAAGGCCTTAAAACTTTATAATTCTTTAGTACATCTCTAAAGGAACAAAAGAATTATGAAATAAAGAGGTATAGTGTTTCCAAAGCAGGGCAAAGGGACCTACGGGGAGGAATCCGGAGTAGTTATGCTGTCTCCTGCATCTTTCTTCTCATCTTTAAGACCTAAATGTCGACACAGGCTTTCTCAAACTTCAAATTTACATGCTGGCTAAAACAACAGAAATAAAAAAACCCCAGGGATGACATGTTCAATTAGTTGGACACTTACCATCAGCTGGAGATTCTGGAAGGTACTTTGCAAGTCGATATTTCTATCAAAAGAATTTTGCATACATTTAGAATTCCAGGTATATCAACATTAGCATCTAAACTGCTTCTATGTCATTAAAAATTATAAACATGACATCACCTGTAAATGGCTCTTCACATGATAAATTGTGAGCCCAGGTACTCCCATAACTCTTAAAACACCTTTTGGTGTTGCCCCTGAAACCAAGTGGTGATGAAAGTAGCTAAGAAAGAAATCATAATCCACAAGTTCCAGAAGTCAAGAGAGCATATGCACTCAATCATTGAGGATATGAGCAGCAAAATCCTTGTGGAGACAAAACAACACCCACCATAAAAGAAAATGTCATCCTACCTTTGTTTTTTCATACAAGTATATATTTTTCTGCAGAGAAGAGTGCAAAGAATTTGCATCAATGTTTCAAATTGGATATCTTTTGCCATAAGTTACTCCTTAAACTTCCTTGAACTTGCTTTTCATTACAGTTGAAGTTGAGAACATAATAAAACCTTGATATAATCAGCTTCTTCGAAGAAGAACCACATACAATAATAATATTTCCTTTTTATCCAAAAAACATGAACTAGATATAATCATCTTCTTCTGCACCTCTTCGAGGATATAACAAACTTTGAGAAAAGAATTTCATCAGCAGAGAACACCCAATGCATACATTTGAAAACGTGGCAGTGCAGGAGTTTCCAACCAATTTGAGATAAATCGAACAGTAAGACCACATTCAAAAGCAAGAAAAAAGAAACCCGAAGAAGAAAGAATAAGATAACATTAGAAAAATTGAAAGTATCAATTTATTTTTTTCAAAAAAAAAAAAATTGAAGAATCAACTTATTATTTATGCCTGAATCATTCGCACATATAATCACATAACTGGAAAAAAAAAAAAAAATACCCACTATCTGGTCCACCAAGCTGAGTGATGGCATCTACAAAACGGTCATGAAGATCTGAGGTCCACCTCAACCTTTGCTTTCCACCACCCCCAGCTGAAGTTGAATTATTCACCACATTTCCACCCAGTGTACCGGTACTTGGAAACTGTTCAGCCCCTTGAGGTTTATGGGGCACCAAGTTTGCAGTTGAAATTTTCTTGGCATGATACATGTTGCAGAGACTAGGTTTGATGATGCACGTACATCTACATACAAAGCCATAAGATTATTTTCTGAATTCATACAAAACATGTATCAATAAAAATACTTCAATTGATCAAACTAGCAGTAACTGTCGCATCTTAACACACTTGATCCTTCATCAAAACCAATATTCTGATTCTTGAAATCAAAGAATTTCATAACAACCAAATAAGTAATTCTTCCAAAAGAAAACACTGCAGGGCATTCGAAAAAAAGCTTTTCCAAGTTAAATTAACAGAAACTAAGCACAGCATAATCAAGAAACTAGAAAGCAAGGAAACGACTGGAAAGTCATGTAAAATGCTCTCAGCTTGATAGTTACGCATCGGTCATCATAAAGAAACTTAAAAACTCATTCACACCCCACGAACAGAAACTTTGAAAAATATGGAACATGAGAAGATTGAAAGGCAGATAAGTAACTACATGAGAGGAAAGTTAAGAAACTCACAGGTAATAGCAGGCAGATTTTCCGCATCAAGGAAATGGAGGTATCATCGTGAAGAAGCATAAAATTGAAAAATGGTGGAGAGAGATGTGTGTAAAGAAGGGGTTTGACGTAGAGAAACGAGCAGAAAAAGGAAGGTGGAACCTTTATGATGGCATATGGAAATGCAAGAGAAGTTTAGGTCAAGCCATTGGTTGGGTCTGATTGTGATTTCAGGAAGACTGTTTTTTTTTGTTTTGTTTTGTTTTGTTAAAAAATAAATAAAATAATTTTATGGAGAGAGACGTGGTAGATTGGAAGCGAAAGAGATAACGTGCAAGGGACGGTGATTCTTACGGTTCAATTTTATTTTTTAAATATTATTTTAACATTCATAATAAGCAGGATAAATTCTTTTTTGAGTAAATTACTGAAAAATCATCAAGAATAAATGGACTGTAAAATATGAAAAAATATATTTTTCTTTTAATTCTCTAATTATATTATTATGAATACATTTAGAAAGTGTACATATACATCCATAAGAAATTAATAATTCCTGAGTAGGTGTAAAACTCTTGTCTTAATCCAGCTTCTAAATGGTGTGAGAAACTCTTGTCTTGGCATTGGTTGTTCCACCAATGAATCAAACACCCACTACTCTTCTTCAATGCACCAAAAATTAAATCACTGGGTTCTTTTCTTTTCTCTTTCTACGTACACTCTGTGTCGATACCTTTTTAGCAAAAAAAAAAAAAAAAAAAAAACCCCATGCTTCTTTTATAGTCTCGAGTATCGATCGGCTACGTATTCTGCAATTGCCAGACTTGATGTCAGCCCTGGTGACTCGATTCCGAAAAGATTCACGAGTCCGTGGATCCCATGAGCTTCCTCACCCTACATATAAGTTCAGAGGTTTACAAAACAGTGTACCCGCATGTCAATGCCTGAGCAACAACCATGACATTGCCTCACAAACCATATCTTTTAGCAGAAGACAAATGTTCAACCAAAAAGAAACAACATTGCAGATGGAAACCTGTATGATAAAATCACCAGGAGGCTGTTTAGGTCCAGAAATTTTTGGCCGAATCCCTGCGTAGCCTGGCTCTAGTGATCCCTCCCTCAGACTCGGGTAGTACTTTCTAATCTCTGGGTAGAATCTCTCTACACGTTCCCCGCTCACAGCATAGTCAAACCTGTAGTTAACATCTCACAAAAAACCTGATAATCAATCATTTGCTAAAAAGAAAAGAACATTATAAAGAGCAAAAAAGTTCATCGTTGATCAATTTCATTATACACTAACAGATACATTGACATCTTTTGCCAGATCCTACTCAAAGCAACTTGCACAGAGCAAATTTTATTGTTCAATAAAATCCAAAAGCATTTTCAAACATGCTAATTCAAGAACACACTTTTACCAACATGTATTATGAAATATAGAATCAAAATCTCCAGACTGGTGCTATTTTGTGCGTGTTTCCTCGAAACTCCTCTTCGTATCTTATTTCAAAATAAGCTAAGCTGTCATCAAAGAACTCAACCACTAGTGCTCTTGTTGTCTTGTAAATAAATTACAAGTTTTTGGTCCCTTCCTGTCAACTCCCAGCCTTATTTTGAAAGCTTCCAAATGTAGGACCCCTTAAAATCTCCTCTCAATATTTGTCACCAGCTAATACTTCTACCAACTTAAAACACTCTGAATAGACACATTAATAATAATCAGATTCAAAATTAAAATTAACATCCAGTAAATTTTTTAGAAACCAAAAAAAAAGAGACAAAAGAAAAGAACTCACGTTCATTTCCTTAAGATTTTAGCACTTTATGCTGTAGTACTAAGTCCTTTTTCAACAGATAATAAAAGGCTGGAAACTGGTGCTTCCAATTAATGAACTAGAAACTGAACTACTCAAATTTGGGACAGGAAGCTGTTATCTATAGCAGTGAAGTTCAAATGATAAACTGGAGAGGAAGAGAGTAAAATTTGGTAATGCCTATAACTAGTTTGTTGCAGAGACATAAATGATGAGAACATGAAGCCTAAGAAAATAAGAGGCAAAGACCAAGAAAAGAAGCAAACAAAAGGACCATCCAGAAAAAGGAAAAATTAAGATATAAAACCTATTCCATAATGAGATACATCTCCCCTACAAGGTGTACATTGTCAATTAGTCAGATGGACTACAGAAGCACAGTACACCCGGACCAAATATAAATTTCAGTTGTAGACATGCATAATCAGAGTGAAAAACTACATGACCAAATGAAATGCCCCTTATCATGTCGAATGCATTTCATCTCGACATAAAAGCAATCACATCCACCTTCCATAATGGGAACATTTACAAATTTCGGCACGTCAGGGCAAACACACATGACTACCCACAAATTCATTTTCATCCTAGCAATCTGGATCATGACTCAGAAATTCCATTGTGATGATGGTACCACACTCCAGGACGAGACAAACAATTTCTTTAACAAATTATTCAATCTAACAAAAAAAGTCACTAAGGAGGTCATAATTAGGTGGAATTGCGCTATGTATCCTGCAAAACAAATAACGAGCTACTTATCTCCACAAAAATATTACTCAGTAATTCAAACATGGAAAGAGAAAATAAAGGGATAAACCAGGAGTACTTGTTCAGGAAGCCTGTAATATCATCTCTACCATTAATCCATTCAACATCTGGACCAAACTTGACCTGTCCATCCAAATCTAAAGTAACATGAACTCCAAGGCCACCTTCCTCTGGTATAGGATATATCAAATGGGAGAAAGGAGCAACTCTAGTATTAGATAGTGTGAAGTAGCATCCTCGGGCATAATATGCCGGAGGAATAATGCTGTGATTTATACCATGAAATCTCTTTGCAAGGGCCGGAGCACTCAACCCAGCAGCATTCACCACAAGCTTTGGGATGAGAACAAGCTGGGGATGCAGGGGAGTTTCCCCATTCGAGTTTTCAAGATTTGTCCTTTCAGTTACATAAAGTTGCATCTGATTTCCTTCTATGTGGCCACTGATAGCTGTAGTATTGTATGAGAAGGTTGTTCCACTACTTTCAGCTTCCCCCTGTATGCACAACAGATTTGAACTTTTTAAGTTTGAGTTCGATTCAAATTTCAATTATGTAAAATAAGAATCAAATATATTATAAATATGATAAAAATTTAAATGGAAATAGCATTCTAACCTAAATCAAATTACAAATTTAGTTCTGGGTAGGTGTTTTTGTCATTGCCACTTGAAAAGTGACAATAAAAATCTCTATTATTATAGAATTAAAGATTTTCAGGTCTAAATTAGGACCAAGCTCTACTCCCCAAACTTGAACCAGATGCAAAGTCAAGAGAAAAAAAATGGTAGAAGGAAGTGAAACAAGCAAAGATGAGAAAGCAAGGCATACCACTAAAGATAGCATTAGCGAATGAGTGTCAACAATCCCAGAAAGGGGTGATAGTAAAGCCTTGACACATTGCAATTCAGGTTCCATTCTCATGGCTTCAAAACCCTCCAACATTCTAAGCCCCACAACCCCATTTTTGGTTCCAAGATCCTTTAGATGACTCAACTTGGGAATCTCGGAAGACCCAGTAGCAACTATAAGCTTACCAATCTGGCTATGGGGAATGTCATGTTCACAGCAATAGTTGTAGAGCAATTCTCTTCCTCTTACACAAAGAAGTGCCTGAAAATCAATCTAACGCAGATTAGCATGACACTAGAATCGTTTGCGTTGCAAGCAATTATCCAACGGAACTTAAGTAAGAAATCCATCAGACCAGTATAGAAGTGGAGAGTTACTCATAGGAGATAAGACCTTGAGAGAATTGGGAGGGTAATAGATGCCTGCATGGATGACCTCGCTGTTGCGAGAGCTGGTGGCGGTGCCGAAAGTGGAGGCAGATTCAAGAACCAACACATATCTCCCCCTCAAACTCAACTCTCTGGCTGCCGCAATCCCCACAATGCCTGCGCCAATTACCACGCAGTCTACCTTCTCCTGAGCAACCTGATCCCCACCTGTGATTCCGCCACGGATGTTGGTGCTAAAGCTCTGGCATGACAATTTATTAATACTTGGTATTAATCCGGTTCTATTCTTTAAGAATCGAAGCGTGCGCTCCAGCATCTTGTCGACGCCCTCGTCAAGATGGAGTGATATTTACTCCCTCTGTTAAAAAAGGCGGTTACCAGTCCTTCTATCCATGGAGGTTTCTCTGCACCTATAACGTATTGCAGGGAGAGATGATGGACTATTGAATTGGAAGATAGAAGTGCAGGGTCATCATCCCAAGTCAGGGGGGAGGACACGGGAGTGGGCCGGAAACAGAGGAACCAGAGGCCAGTATTTCGGCTCTTCTGAATCAGGGTTCGTGGTTTTTGTCTCATAATACATGATTAACATTTTCCACGTCTACTTTCCATCTTCCTCTTAATTTACCACTGTAGAATGTTGACGCAAGCTGGATTGATTGTGAACACTACATGTTTCATAATATATGATATAAATGTTAAACGATATTAATACATAAAAAGCTGGACTTTTTTTAGGCTGCTTGAAATTGTTTTTGGGTAGGAAATAAATATATTTATTAAATATTTGTATTTAAAGTAAATAAATATTAAGATCAACAATAATACTAGATAAATATTTTATTACAAATTTGGGCGAACATTAAAAAATTTATAAAACAAATTACTATAGGATAAACAATCCTTATTCAAGTTAATTAGAAAGCTTAATAAGTAGTAACTACTATCTTTACCAATTACAAAATTAAATGATTACTTAAAAAAGAAAGAAAATAATCATTAATTGCAACGTTAAAGAACCTCTTGGCCAAATGGTAAAACTCCAATTGAGATTCGAATCATGGCGGCAACCCAAAAATAGAAATATGAAAAATTGTTTTGCGCGTGTCCAGACCAAATTCAAAGAAAAACAAATCATCATCATCAAACATCAAAGATTTAATCCCACAAGACAAGACTCAAAAATATATATATATATATATATATATATATAGAACAACACAGTAAAAGCACCAGACCAGAAGATTTCACCACCAAAGCAGCCGCCACCATCGCCATGAGAGAAAACAACTCAAGTCCCCATACCATCAAAATAGATAAACGGAAAAACTACGACTTGCATAATATCAATCAACCCTTTCTTCTTTCCTCCCATTCTAGTTTCTAGTTTTAGGTTTTATTGGAGAGATGGGTATGTTATTTAGCCATCATAACCTTGACGAATTCCTCATAATTAATCTGACCATCACCATCAACATCAGCCTCCCTGATCATCTCATCAACTTCTTCATCAGTCAGCTTCTCCCCAAGGTTTGTCATCACATGGCGCAGCTCTGCAGCAGAGATGAAACCATTCTGATCCTTGTCGAAAACTCTGAATGCCTCCTTCAACTCCTCCTCAGAGTCAGTATCTTTCATCTTCCTAGCCATCAGGTTTAGGAACTCCGGAAAGTCAATGGTCCCATTACCATCAGCATCCACTTCATTGATCATGTCTTGGAGCTCTGCTTCAGTGGGATTCTGTCCCAGTGACCGCATCACTGTCCCAAGCTCCTTGGTGGTGATGCAACCTGCAAATTATTACAAGATTACTGTTCAACCTCCATATCAACAACATGCTGTAAAATCATCGCAATTAACTAGCCTAATCCTGTAGCTTTAAGAAACCCTGCCCCCACCCTTCAACATTGAAGATGGAAGCTTCTATTGCTATAAAACAGCAAGAAGTGCTGTTTCAAGAACAGTAGGGCAAATAGATAGTGGGTATCAACAAGAGACATTGGTAAATACTAGTTAACATAGTAATATAGCAAATGTAAGATTAAAGAACTGGCAAAACATTTATGTTATTGTTATCCCAAACAAATCAATACAGAAGCAAAAAAATGGGTCAGACTGAAAAAGAAAAACCTAAGATTAATCAAATCTACAAGGATTTCCTTCAATGAGCAAAGGATCGACAATGAACACAATCCTCCGGGGGGAAAAAAGGAGAAAAAAAAAGCATCGGCTGAAGAAGACGATAACTGCGCATAAATAGATAGGACCAAGACAGGTCCTGCAGAGCAGAAGGCCAAGGTGAGTTTAGTGGCGCAAAAAGGGTAAGCATGAGTAGATCTTAAACCCAATAACACGAGTATGACTTAAATTTAATTTGATATTCTTAATTCCAGAAGAACATCAACTAAAAAACCTAGTAAATAACATCGGCCATTAATCAACATTCTCAGAGCAAAAAATAATCAGAAACAATTGCCTCAATAAACGTTTACATAAAAGTTTTACAACTATCACAAAATATAATCCGAATGATTGAAAATAACAAAAAGCTGAAGACAAAATCCAATTCGTTCATAATTCGTTACTAGATAAGAAGATCAAACAGCTGTACAAATCAGAAACCTAAAAGCAAGATCAAGTAATGGAGTACGGCTTTAAATAGATTTATGAAGAGAAACGAACCATCGCCATCCTTGTCAAACAAGCTGAAGGCTTCTTTGAACTCGGAGATCTGGTCGTCGGTGAGCTGATCCGCCATTCCTGTTTGTTCCGATAAAAAATAACACACACAAAAAGAAAAAACGAAAGCGGATACACGATCTCAAAGTTTAAAACGCAGAGAGAGAGAGAGAGAGAGAGGAAGAAAAGTAAAAGAAGTGGAGTAGTGCGGCCAGAAGAAAGTCGTTTTCTCTGGTTCAGACAAAAATGGAGGCTCTATACGTATTCTGTGCATCCGGACGCAAGTTTCTTATTAAATCCACCTCACGCCGTATTCTCCATTTTACCCCTTCCTCATCCGCTTTTTTACTTTTTCACTCTT
>NW_019014659.1:1775908-1802112 GCF_000150535.2 Carica papaya | reverse complement strand
TAATATTAAATTAGATGGAAATATATAAAAATAAATAAAATATCACCAAATACCACCAATTTTGTGGTTTAAAAATTCACTCCAAAATTTTGTCAGTTAAATACTATTTGTTTACCATTGGAAAGTTGAAACAAACACGGTTTTCTCACGTCCATAAAATACCATACATTAAAATTGTACAATTTACCATGATTCAAAATAGAGGGTGAGTCTTTTAACATAGACATATTTTAACGACAATTTTAAAACATGTAGTACATTATAATTTGTACATATTACTGTAATCATGATAATAAACCTTAAAATACAAAGATTTGACTTTAAAAAAATTATATTTTGAGCAGATGATAGTTATTATTATGAGATTAAAAATTATATATATGTCGTACCTTCCTCATAAGAAGAACAAGAGTATATAAAAATCAACATCCTATTTTTGATTTGAATATATTCTTGACTCTTCTATTTTCTTAAATGTTCGGAGACTATTTTTTCAATTAGTGAAACTTTGAATAAGTTAAATTTGAATATGAGTTAAGACTATTTTTATAGAATAGATTGTACAAATTCTTGAAAGTGGAATGAGGGGGAGCAACTCAATGAATTCTTGTTTTTGAGTCTTGTTTTCCTCTCTTTTTTATTTTCTCTAACACATTTCTGATCTATTTGCTTTAAACTTCTCAATTTTTATTCTAATTTCAGATTCATAGATGTTGGATTCTCAAGTTAGCAAGTAAGTTGCAAAACAAGTGCATTGACAGGATCAAAATAGAAATTTATTGAATTGTGTGTTATAGAGCATACATTTAAGTAGTGAAATTGAGAAATGCGTGTGTTTTTTTTTTTTTTATTCAAGCAAACTGATGCCATTTTTGGGTGCAGATGTTCTTGATGATTGGCTTTACCTACACCCAATTTAAAACTCATTCCTCTGTTATTGGCTGAAGAGATTATTGATTCTACATTTAAAAAAAAATTTAGATTAGGTATAAAATAAATTTTAAAAAAATTTCATTAGATACGAATTTACTATGCATGTCAGTCAAAGAATAGTCTTCTTGTTATACTGTTCAAGTTATGTTTGAAAATTAACATAATCATAGAAAGCTTCAAGATTGGCAACTGGGATGTAGTCAAAATAGTAATAGAAATACAATTAAAACCCATTATCAAACTAGTAAGAGCAAAATAAATGAGGATTCAACTGGTAAATGATAGAACGGGTCATCCTTCCATAGTAGAAGATTGAAGGTTTCCAAGTAAGTTCAGGTTCACAGCAGACAACCAAAAGTAAAAATTAAAGAACTAAACACATTAAAATACCAGACCAAAACATTTCACCACCACTACAAGACACATCAATATCCAACATCAATATCGATATCATCAATCTTAAGACTATTAAATAAAAATTGTAGAAAGGAAAACTACATACTTGCATAATATTAGTCAACGTTGTTCTCCTTTTCCTTCTCTCTCTTTTTTTTTCTTTTTTTTTTTTTTTTTTTCCTCCTTTATCCATCATACAGCTTTAGCTTTAGGTTCTTGGAGAGACGTGTATCACTTGGCCATCATAACCTTCACAAACTCCTCATAATTTATCTGACCATCACCATCAACATCAGCCTCCCTGATCATCTCATCGACTTCTTCGTCTGTAAGCTTCTCCCCGAGGTTTGTCATCACATGGCGCAGCTCAGCAGCAAAGATGAAACCATTCTGATCCTTGTCAAAAACCCGGAAAGCCTCCTTCAGTTCCTCCTCAAAATCAGTATCTTTCATCTTCCTAGCCATCAGGTTTAGGAACTCTGGGAAGTCAATAGTCCCATTACCATCAGCATCCACTTCGTTAATCATGTCTTGGAGTTCGGCTTCAGTGGGATTTTGACCCAGCGACCGCATCACAGTCCCAAGCTCCTTGGTGGTGATGCAACCTGCAAATCATCATAAGATCGCTGTTAACATTTGCATCTAACAGCACATACCGAGATGTTGCAGTTCCAACATCTCCAAAATGGTATCAGACAGCAAGTACTAGGGCAACATATGAATAACAGGCCATCTGGAAATGCTAAGATACAAAGAGAAAGTTATGAAGCAAAATTTTAAACACGAATATTATTTTTGCGTGTATAAGAACATGCAGCTATTAAAATTTCAATAAACCAAGAACCACAATGTTTAATTTATGTTTCTCCTTTTGGTTAATCTCTAGTTTCCTACTCAGGAACAAATAGACATCAATTTTCCATAAAACTCAAGATTCAGAAGAAGAATCAAAACTCCAAGAATCAGATTCACAAGAAGAATAGAGGCATCCATTGACAAAACAGATAAATGGTTCAGAGTCTGAATTTAAACGCTAAACAGGAAAAAGTTTCAACATAGGAAAATATGAAGCCACAATAACATGAAATTAAGCCACCCCTATGGAAATAATATAGTAACTGCGATGAACCACATAAAAAGCAGACGGCCTACCACAGAGAGCAGCAAATTAAACAATGTTTTGTAATGCGTTCACCAAGATACAAAGCTGCCGATACTCAAAGAACCGTTGCCAAAAAATAAGCCTAGAAACAACGAACACAACCTCTGTGGTAACGGAGAAGAACAGGGAAAGTCGGGAGAAATTAAGCATCTCGGGAACACTGTGATTCGGGCCATATATATAGAAAAAGTAAATAAATCAACGGGTATACCTGCACATGGTTTCATACAATAAAGAGAAACTTCGGGAACTGACATCCCAATATCAGTTTGGCGGCTCAAAGATGAGAATGACGAGATCTTGAGAAAGATTCATTTTTCAGGCTTATGTTTTACATCCACTTTCCAACGAAGTAACAAAGGTCTGCCCATTTTGACACTAAATAAAACAAGAATACAGTTTGCTTAAATCTATGTTTGAGCTGTATGGATTATTCGATCTTATTTCTTCTCATTATCCAAAGCTAGGTAGATCAATTACACAGCAAAATTTCAAAAAAATTATCAGACAAAAAGCAGATATCTCAATATTTAAAAACACCAATGTATTGCGAGTTTTTCGTTCCTGTTCTCAAATGTTGTTTTGTCTTATTAAGCTTAAATAAGTGGAACAAAAAAGTGATTGGAAAAAAACAAAAACAAAAAAAAGAAATCAGAACCTGAATAGATCAAGAACAAAGAACCAAACAGAAGCGGGATTTATAAAAAAACGAAAACAATCGTATGAATCAGTAAGAAAAAGAGGAGATCTAGCGAGAAAGATTCATTAACCGATCAACGGATAAGCATGGAAATGAAAGAGAGACTAACCATCGCCATCCTTGTCGAACAAGCTGAAGGCCTCTTTGAACTCGGAGATCTGGTCGTCGGTAAGTTGATCTGCCATTTGTTTTCCTTCAGAACTCACTCGTTTCCTTCCCTTTAGATTTTTTTGTACCCGATTCCGAAGATAAACCTCCTAGGCAGACTTAAAAAGAAAATGCGAGCGAGAGGGAAAGAGAGAGAAAGAGACAGAAAAATTGAGCCCTTTGAAAAATAAAAATCCTCGCCATTTATCAAATCCACATCATCTCGAATTCCCCATTTTACCCTGCCCTTTTTCCCTTTTCCTCTATTTTGACATTGTAATTCGTTAAATGACTATATTACCCTTCCTTTCTTTTTGTAGTGTTGTCAAAACACTTGTGCTAACTAATTATGAAAATAGAAATTAAAAATTAATTTTACTTGTATTATTTTTGGAGTACTCTCTAGATATATATATATATTTTTACCTAGGAATATATGATTGAGAAAAATGTCAATCAACGGTGTCATGGAGACAAGAAGGTTTCCAGTCAAAATATCTAAATGCCAAATCTGGGATACTGGGGACGAAGGGCAAAATCGTAAACACAAAAATAGAAAGAAAAAGAAAAAGAAGAGTGGTTCTAAGAAAATACGGGTCGGTAGTAATTATCGCTGGCTTTTTTGTTTGTTTATTAATTTTGTTGCGTTAAAAACCGATTCTCAAGAATTGTCTATTTTGTTTGAAGTACTAAAATAAAATATTATTATTATTATTATTTTTTTTTTTTAAAAAAAGGCCAATAACTATAATTGGGGTACGCGTTTACGCGGTATGTACGCGGAGAAGATGAGATCACCCATCTCAACGTTGACTGCCACGTTGGGACCCCCAAATTCCTCCCGCACTTTTCCTCGGCGCTCTTATAGAAAGAATCCATTGCAACTTTTCCTTGCAAAATTACCCCTTTGACCTTCCTTCTTGGACCCGCCACGGCCCTGTCAAAATGGGCCGCTCGGTTCCAACCGGGCTGGGTCATATCGATTTCACAAAAGTTCGGGCCGGGAGGCCATCTTACAGGCTGTGGCCCATAAAAGTCTTATTGAAGTCGTTGACATGGGCCATGGCTCGGCTTATCTGACCCCCATCCCTCTCCTGCCCAACGCATGACCCGGACAAGCAATAAAGAATGGAGAAAATAGCATGCCAAACTCAACCAAATACACAAACATTAATGACACCTGAAAAAAAATAAAAGAACATGTTCGGAAATTGGAGAAAAAGAGAAGAAAATATGAATAAATCAAAAGGATAGTCTTCTTCTACATGCATCAAATGGTAAAGAAATAGTAGTTGAAGTAGTGACGACGAGATCAGTAAGAAATTCTTGAATCAAATCTTTTAAAATATGATTTTGTAAAGCTAATCCTACTCTTCCAATCTCCCGGCTCTCACCCCAAGCCATATCCTTACATACTTCATTTACACAATCCACCATGGCTTTCCCTCTCATCCGCCTAGCATTTTCCACCCATTTATCAGAATCGCATTCCATGTCTTCCCCTGCTTCTTTCTGTTGTTGCTGCTGGAACATCACTCCTACATAAAACAAACTATCTAGTATTTAAAGACGAACATTTTTTACGAGAATAATCTGCATTTGAATAAAATTAGAATATATTAAAGCTGGTTTGGATCTATTAAAAATACATCATCGTAGGAGACAGACGTGAGAAAAATAAAACTGTTTATATAATAAAACTAGTGCTCTGTGTACACCGTGCAACTGTGGGCAGGGAGGTTTCGGCTCGTAAAGCAAAAACAGAAAAAAAGTCAATTATTCCTTCTGTTCTTTTTTGTCTATAAATAATATCTCTTTTATTTTCATCTTTGACTCCCTCAAATCCCTCAACCATTCAATTAGTTTAATCAAAAAAGGTTTTACTTCCAACTACAGCAAGTTATTTTTTTTGTATAAGGAATAAATGATATGTTATTGCATTCTTTATTGAAATTCATTATTATTTTTTTTTATTGTTCTAACTCTAAATTTTCTCGATTATTAATAAAAATATTATTTATTATATAAGAGAATATTTAAACTCCTAATTTTTGAATAAAACATAAATTTCGTAAACACTAATCTAATATCTTCTTAGTTTTAATAATCGACGAATAGTTTAGATTTATAGATTAATATTGTAAAAAATGCAAGTAATGAGGTGGTTAATATTGGAACAGCTGTCAGTCATATTGCAAAATGGCTAATGGCATGATGCGGTATTGTCATCATGCCAAAAAAGCACTATAATAAGGACTCATGCCTCCCACTCTCTCTGGACTCTGGACTGAGGACTGTGGACTGGGGACTGGTAGTCTATTTATATTCATAATGGTCCACAGGCAAACAAATGTTGCCATCATTGTTAAACTTTGGAATCCTAAAACTCCAGTCACTAAAAAATTGTGAGATTAATTCAAATTCTGAAACTATGACCTAATTCTGATTAATCTAGCTAATTATCCAGACAAAATGATTAATCTAGCTAATTAAGTAAGGGAATAAGATAAATAATTCAACAAGAATTAAAATGAAAACATTCTGTAACGTCAGAGAATATACTATTCAGCGCTAGCTAAGTCCTAATTTTTGGACTTATGATTTCTTGAAAGAACTTTTTCCCGCATTACAGTTTATTGATGTAATTTGGGGTGTAAAAGTTTTATTGTCACTAAGATTTGATTGTCAATGTGAAGCAACGAATTAAAGAAGGAAGCGTGAGTATATTGAACATATGTAGATCATTTAATGCAGACATTAAAATGAAGAAGAAGAAGAAGAAGAAGAAGAAGAAGAAGAAGAAACGTGCACCGTGAGTGAAATCGCATTGGTTGGATTTGGCATGAGAACTGAAGTAGTGATGGATGGAGTGGCGGTGGCGGTGAGATTGGAGCTTCACATAGCAGTTTGTAGGTGCATTTGGCATATAACTATTCTTCATGATTGATTTAGGCGCTTGTCGACATTGGAGAAGATCATCATAATTATGATTGCAATCAACACCAACAGCAACCTTAACAGCGTCGATTATATTCTGAAGCGCTTTCAAATCTCGGTCACATTTCTCAAGCGCTCCAACCAGCTGCTTCCTTCTCTTCTCGGCTGCAACTGCGGCATCATCATCCGAATCCACCGAACGCCTCATCTCTGCTGGCAGCGTCGGACTCCTCTGCACCTCACCGCACACCAATCTTACCTCCACGATCTTTGCTTCTTCTTCTTCTTCTTCTTTCCGTAACCTCGGTTTCCGTTTTGCCGTCTTCTCTTCTGTTTGTCTGCCTTCACAGGGACGGCTCTTTTCTTGATGCCGTCTTCCTGATAAATTCCATCGATTCAGTTGAAACAAGTAGCGAATTCAAAGCAGTTACTATTTACAACTAACTCTTAACAAACAGTAGTTGTTAATTGCGAGGAGTAAGAGTTTAGATACAGTACCAAACGTGAGGGATTTGCGGCGATATCGTCTATTATAATTGGAAAAGAGGCAGAAAATTCCAGACATGCATCCAATATTACACTTAATATTCTGATTTTCCGGAAGAGAAGAGGAAGAAGAAGACGAAGTCGACACCAAATTCTTCATCTCCCGTCTCTTTTTCTTCTTCTTCTTCTTCTTCTTCCCGTTGAATTGCTGCGTATATGATGAGAAAACGACTGTGTGTGTCTGTGTTGGCGGATGTTCTGAAGGGGTCTGTAATGGAAACGCAATGAAGTTTCGGGGTGTAACGGTAATAAATTGTGAGAATGATATTGAGACAATTCACGTGGATTTTCTTTTTTATTTTTTTAATTTGATTTATCAACAAGTACTGCTTCCCATCCATCCCTTTAACTTTTTTTTTTTTTTTCTTCTCCTTTTCTCTTTTTCTTTAAACATAAATAAATAGCTTTGGATTTACTCATTCACTGCCACTGCCACTCCCTCCCCTTTTCCAATTAGTTTCGCCACAACACACGCAAAATATTATTTTTATAAATTACAAGTAATTATTAAACATATAATAAAACAAATTTCTAAATGCTTAATTATATTTATTTATTTGATGTGTCTGCAACAATTAATACTATATATATATATATATATGTATTGTATGTGAATGTGAAAAAAAACTAAAAAGCACAGCTGCTAAAAGTGAAAATTTCCCCCCACCAAAGCATGCATGCCTCTGCCTTTTTCTTTCTTTTTGCTGTTAACACAATCACTTTTGGGAGAACCTCACTTTGTTAAATCTTCATTACTTGTCTGCAAATTAATTGTGCTACCAAACTACAAATATGTTTATGCAAAGTGAATAGATATACATATATATACGTGTGCAGATACACAGAACCTCTCTGCCTCTTAAATATTTAAGTGAAATCTGCACACACCCAGTTCAATTATTATTCCTGGAAGCATTAACATTTAATCATACAGAGCAAACTTCAGCACCCACCCACATACATAAACAAATAGACATTGTTGGTGGGTGTAGTATGGCTAGTAATGAGATTGGAGTAGGAAAGAAGCATCGGCATTATAATCAGCACAATAAAGGCAAGGATGTTGACCAGAAAATCCTTGTGACCACAAAAGTTTCCTAGCCATAATCACAACTTGTTTATTGCTCAACGAACCAGTTTCTTCTTCCTTCAACACCATTTGCACCGCATTGCTGAAAGCTCCATAAGCCTTTCCTCCGGCGTTTACGTCCGCCGATGTCTCCTTTGCCTGGCACCCACTTAGTAGAATTCCCTCATCGCCGTCTCTTTCCGGCCATTTCAGTCCCAGCTCCACCGGCGATAGTCGGAACATCAGACTGGCATCGGCGCCGAACAACTCTAGCAAATGGGTGGCTAGGTCGGACGTGTTGATGCGGGTCAGTGAGGTTAGGTGGTGCATCACGGCTTGAAATGGAAGAGTTCTTGGCTTGGAGAAATTAACATGATTTGTCCTGTTGCCCAAATTTTTATCTGTTGAAAGAGAGAGAAGTCCAATTTGCTCTTTTTCTTTGTCGATTAGACCTCCACTGTGGCAAGAATCTGAAAGAATGGTGAAGCTTGCTCCCTTTGGCACGCGGTTAACTAGTTGGCGGAAGTCAATATCTGAAGATAAAAGAGAATTTTAACCAAATGCTAACACAAAAATATATTTATCAAGAAACAGATTTGAAGATGTTATAATGCCCTGGGGATGGAGCATCAAAATTTATAAAAAAACTCAAATTATTTATATAATTTGTGAAGTAAATATTTATATCAAAGTCAAGAATGAAAATATTTTTCTAAATTGAAAGATCAACAAGGTTCAAAATCGCACTTTCTAATGTCACTGAATTTGTAACGTACTCTTATACTATTTATAACAATTTAGGTTTAAGGATCACTCAGATAATAATTTTTTAAACTAAAATTATTAATCTTCAAAAATTCAAGTTATTAATAATATTTTATTTCAATATTTATATACAATTTAATAATTATATATTTTTTAAATTTTAAAAATTTATAAAATTTAAAATTACTACGAATTAGAATATCATCGAAACAACATGTATTTTGATATCATTTATAATATTTCGAATCGAAATACCATTGATCTAATAATTTTTTGAATTCGAATCACTAATTTTTAAAAACTTAAATTATTAGTAATATATGATTTGAAATTTTAACAATCTGTTGTATTTATTTGAGATTGATGTATTATTTAAATAATTTTTCAAAGAAAAAGAAAAAACGAAGTGAAACAAAAGAAGTATAAGACAAGGCGAAACAAAAGAAGAATAATACCGGTGATGAGATTGAAATCACAGGGAACAATTGCTTCATCTTGTCTGAAAGGGCGAAAGGGTTTCAATGATGGAATCCTGGTTCCATGTCCACTGAAGTGGAAGAAGAGAACATCTCCTGCTTCAGCTCCATCCACCATCCGCCCAAGAGCAGCCTTAATATTTGCGCCAGTGGGCATAACCACAGATCCTGGTGCATCAATCAGCAGCTCAATATGCTGTTCATCAAATCCGAATCTATTCACGAGCATATCTTTCATGGTTAACACGTCATTGATGCATCCGTGCAGCTCATTTCTGCTGTTCGGGTAATTGCATCCCACCAGAACTGCCAAACTTGTCTTTCCAGCCATCTTCAGTGACATCTGATCTTCTGATACAGTCTGATCAGTTTTATTTATAGCATTGGCTTAGACTTCACTTCAAAGTTGAGCCATGTGCTTGATTGGCTGGCTTTCAAGCTCCGAAAGCTTGCATAGAAATAGTTTGTGTGAATTAATGGATAAAAAAAAAAAAAAACAAACAAACAAATGCTTCAACTTCCAGAGCAGTTGAAGGTATATAGCTAGCAGCAGATACAGCAATCTGTACTACCTGAATTTTGAGATTGCCCTTTGTTTATCTGTCCATACAAACTAAATTCAGATGAATACAGTCTTACTCCTAATATAATACAAAAATAAAAGTTATGAGAATGGTCTAGTTTTGATAACTTAAATGTAAGTCTTCCGACTTCCGTGATTGCGGGAGCTAGGTAAATGATACTATCAATAATATTCCCGAGTACAAAATAGAGTGTTCTTTTAAGTTGAACCCATAATATTAGTAATGATTACCAATGTTTTAATCACTAAAAGTTATAATTTTTAAACATAATTAATCTTTAAATATTAACATCTAATGACCATAAAACTATTGCTCATATGTTTAGCATAAATTCTAAGTTCCATTGCTAGATAGGGATTCCCCTTTTCTTTAAGCTAAAACTAACTTCAAAACAAAGGAAAGAAAGCGGGTTAGATACGCGAATCCTTTAAATCAATTGAAAAGAACAAAACTGTGACCTAGTATTCTTGTGACTGTAACTTTCATTACTTGTACGCCAAAATGTTGACCCCGTCATCCACAATTCTTCAGGTATTAAAAGAATAAATGAATTGATTCGTTCCGTATAATTAGAATCATTTGAGAGTAGTGTATACAGATGTAGTTGTAGCGTCAGAAAAACCCTCTGGATCAAGTTCACATACTAAAGAAAATCATATACAACGGATTTAGGCTGCTAAGTATAATTAGAGATCTTTCCACACGTTAAAATCAGTAGTGGAGCTACTATAATTGACCACACTGTCTTGGCACCCCATGAAGAATGTGCTATGAACAGGATCGACATTTACTAAGGCGTGAGCAGTTCCACTGGAGCTAGCAGCCAAGGCGACCTCGTCCTCGCCAACTATTACTTCAGCAAAACCTTTATCTACTTGATTGTTCTCCAGCTGCAAATGATTCATGCAGAAAGATACAAATATGAAACATATGCACGGCATCGTCAACATATTTTTTATCTAAATAACCTCTTAACTGATTTCTTTTTCTGTCATCTTTTATCTATCTCACAAACCAAGACGTGCCTAAATGTGTTCGTAGAAATACATGATACTGCAACCTATTGGATAACCTTATTAAATGAGCATCACAGCCTCATGATTTAGGCTCCTCTTCTGCATTGAATATTTTCATGGAAGAAATACATGACATTGCAACGTACCGAATTCATAACAAAAGGGTTTATTTTGCCTCTCTAAAATCAGGAGAAACATATTTGCACTAGATTCTCTATCCGAATACCTTACTACATTAATACATGAACTGATATATTTTTTTCTAAATAAATTAATATATGAACTGATATAATTCAGTAACATTTCAAAATGACAAAAGGTAGTATTGAAGTCAGCTTGTTGCGATTATATTTACAACCAAAATGGGCTTTCACCACCAACCATCATTGAATAGTTCAATAGTAAAAGTTGTTCTACAAAATCTGAAAAGGTCTATGTGAGGGCAGCCAATCATGCACTGATTGGGGAAAAAAAAGATACTTGTTGGTAATTTAGTGGCGACAGAGACAATAAACAGAGTGGTATTAGCAGTATAGCAAAGAAAAAACATACCCTGAATTTGGTTTTAGCCCCCCAAATAACAAAAGTCTCATTGCAGGTATGGTGTCTGTGGTTTCCCCTCATTCCACCAGGCCGGATTTCACCAAGATGAACTGAAACACACGATATTGCTCCACCTGAGCCAGTCACAGAAATTTTAGTATCTCATTCACTACAACTTTTACTAAAGTTCATATATGCACATATTCATTTTATTGAATTTGAATAAATTTCTGAACTATTCGATTAATTTTCTTTTATATTAAAACCATTTGTCATCCTATCCAATAGAAGGAAGAAAGTTAAGATTAGTAAAATTGATCATAGTATGCAATCATCGAGACAGAAAGCGACTAAATATTCGTACATGAAGCAAACAATTTAATCCTAAAGAAGCCGACTAGTAAGTGAAGCAATTCTTCCTCGACATGTCAGTAATATATATATATATATATATATATATATGTTGGTGACACAGAGAAAAAGAGAGAGAGAGAGAGAGAGAGAGAGGAGGAACCTTGAATGCGAGAATCAATAGCAAGAGACACGGGATTAAGCAACCAGCCACGGTTGTCCTTGCGAATAAGAGAAGGGATTGCAGATTTAAATCTAACAAGGTTGGCCTTGTCATCGTCTTCATCATGGCTCCATTTCTGTTGGGCATCGTGCGGATGATTAGAAGGAGATGAGAACTGAGCGGAGCGCTGCAATCTGAGAGAGAGCCAGGTGAGTAAAACAAAGATTGAGAGCAAAATTGGAAAAGCCTGCGGCTTCTTCAAGAAGTGTAACACAAGGGAGAGTGAAGACGACAAGTTTTGGTTCTCTAAACTGTGGCTGATTGAGAATGAATTCCTCCTAGGGTTTGCCATTTCTCCTTCCTGCGAGTCTCTGCTCCTGGGAATCTAGCATTTAGAATACCATATGGGTGGATTATGCTCGCGACAAATTTTAATAGGTCGAAGAAAATTAAAATTTAACGTATAGTTTAATATTTTTTATCTTCTAATAATTAAAAAATTAAACATATAAATATATATATATGAACTACATAAAATTTATGTAGAATTATTTGTCTTGACATGCAATATAATCCATACATATTTATTTTTCTTTTGTGACAACAAATTCTCAATAAAAAAATTGATTGATTGATTTTTTTTTTCAAATAATAATATTTTAACTGTTTTAATCACTTCAATTTAATTTTATTTTCATATTATTACACATAATCTATATACGTGTGTATACACCATTGGATTTAATTATAAGAAACACAATGCACACTTTTTTTTGTATTATTTTTATTTTTAAGTTTAATATTATTAATATATATATAAAGTATAGTTTAGCATTTTAGAAAATCTTATATTAAAAATTTAATTTATAATTTTAAAGTAAGAACGATTTTGCCATTTTAAAGAGTAATGTAATAACTCAAAATCTTGTATGCAATAAATTATGATTTTTAAAATATTAACTATGTTATAACTATATATATTAAAATTGGTATAACTACTGAAATTAAGAATTAAGTATGAATTTATAATTAACCTTGATCAGGACGAGTGAGATAAATGTTAGATTTTTTTTATTAACAAGTAAATCTCGTTATGCATAACATACTATTAATTTATTGAATTCGTTTAAAAGTAATTAATTACGGTTAAACGATTATAGATTTTAACGTATCCTGTTTAAATATGAGTTTGTAATATGTGTATATATTATATTTATAATTTTTTATTTTATAATAGATAAAATGAGAAATAACAAAAGTCGATAATATAAAAAGTAGTTATAATTTTTAAATTATATGTGTGTCTTATTTATTTCATGTTATGCAGTAAAAATTAATATTTTATAGATACGTATTGATTTGAAATATCTATTATATCACGTGAGATTTTTTTCACTATATATTTAAATATGCTTCCGATTACAAATTTAATCATTTTGATTTAATATGATAATGATTATTTGATTTTAGATTTATACGATTTTCAAATCCAACAATAAAAAGATTAAAAATTGAAAAAGAAAAAAATTGTTAAAAAATAACCAAAAGAAAATTTTGAAATAAAAATAATAAGAAGCAAGAGAAAGCCCAAATCTCTGTTTTTATTCAAAGTCGGCCTAAAATCCACTCAATTGAAAGAACCCGGGTCAGCCCATAATCCTCTTTCTCAGTTTGTCTCTCAGCTGCGGCTACTCACTCCAACCAAAACCCTCTCTCTGCTCTCTACTTCGCAGAGCCATTTTGTATGCTTTGATCCCCTCGCGACCTTCATTTTCCCTTTCACTCCCTCCTCCATCTTTGACTTTCTCCTTGCGCCAAACTCTCGAAATCCACTCCCGCTTTAGACCGCTCTGTCTTACACGACCATTTGTCGAATCAGAGACGTCTCGCTATATTCCTGTTTCCATCTTTGCAATTTCCAAGCCCGGAGCTGCGACTGTGGGCTATTCACCAGTCTCTCTCCAAGTCCAACCACTCTTCGATTTTAAGGTAGAACCATTTTGATCCTCTATATGCGATTTGGTATTGTTTGGAGTAAGGTAGCCGAAATTTTGGGTCTCATTTGTATATGCTGTTGGATGTGTGCGTGAATTCACATTCAATAAATTTCACACACATTTTTCTGATTGCTCCGTGGTTTGGTAATTCTTACCACTTCAACTTCTTATATGTTGCTTTTGCACCCACAAACCCATTACAAACTGTGGTTGTTTCCCGGGAACGTAAACGAAAATGTTGCAAGCTTCCTTAAGCTATCCTAGAAATATTTTCCTTTTTATTTTTTCATTTTTCTTTACTACTTTTCAAGATCAATACTCATTTTTTTCATTTTTTTTTTCTTTTCAGGCATTTGAAATATTTGCACCTGGTTACTGTTTTCTATTTCAACGATTCCTTTTCAGTTTCGCGTGAGATATAGCACGTGGTTTCACTTCTATCCTTCTATTATATCTGGAAATATGAGTTTGAAGCGGTTAATATTCTCTAGGAAAGTGACCAGCAATTTATCCGGAGCTAGTGGAACATTATTTTCTCCAACGCCTATATATTATAGAAATTTGTCTGTGCTTACTGTATCAATATCTAGTTTGAGTTACTTATTGAGCAGTAAAAACCCAAAACCCTCCTTTCACTTTCATAGATTTGTTCACTCTACTATGGTAAGGCAGTCAAATGCGGATTCAAAACTCAATTCCTGTGATTCTGAGGAGCAGGATGGAACTATGAACGAGTTTTTATCTCGATTTGTTTGGATAATGCGGGGGAAGTTATCAGAAGTTTACCCAGATTGTGATAAACAGACTATTGATGGGATGCTTTTGATTATCGTTGGTAAGGTTGTGGATGAGATGGAGAAGGGTGGCCTTCAGCAAATGGTTGGTTCTACTGTAAGCAACACATCGCAAGATTTCAGCGAAGATTTGTGGAAAATGGTGTGGGAAGTGAGTGTCATGGTGTCGGAGGATATGGAGAAGGCAAGAAAGAAGGAGAAGATGAAGCGTCTTTTGCAATCTGAGGAAGTTAAGGAAATGTGTAGGTTTGCTGGTGAGGCTGGTATTCGTGGGGACCTGTTGAGAGAGCTCAGGTTCAAGTGGGCTAGGGAGAAAATGGAGGATTATGAGTTTTATGAGAATTTAGCACGCCTTAAAAAGGAGGCAAAAGCGCAAGAGGAGGGAAAAAGTGCAGACACCACAGAAGAAGATGCTACAGCACAGGAGGAAGCTAAGGTTGTTTCCCTTCCCAAAAGACATGGGAAGATTAGGTACAAGATTTACGGGCTTGACTTATCAGATCCTAAATGGGCTGAAGTGGCTGATAAAATTCACGAGACAGGGAAGGTTAATTGGCCTCAGGAACCAAAGCCAATATCTGGGAAATGCGCATTGATTATGGATAAGATCCTTTCTCTAAAGATGGAAGATGACCCTTCACCACTACTGGCTGAATGGGTTGATCTCGTACAACCCAGCAAGGTTGACTGGATGAGTTTGCTTGATAAATTACAAGAAAAGAATATTGGCTTATTCTTAAAGGTATGCCATTAACCGCACTAAGTTATTTTTCAAGCTGGCAACATTTCTCTTCATTTTGGTATTATTAAATATTTGACATTGTATAATCTGTATGCGGTGTTCGTAAAATCTGCTTGCTTGCTGATGTTCCTAATCATTATTCAGTAATTTAAGACCACATTGGTTGCTGCTCTTTTTAAGTTCTTGAAAATGTACTCAGGAAATGTATGTTCACTTGGAATGAAATGCCGCCTTGTTCTGTTCCTACTTCCCCTCCCCCCGCCCCAACCAAAAAGAAAAAACCTTCTTGCTTATCAATTTTCTCCCTACTTTTGAGTATTGCTTTGAAATATTACTATCTTTTGCTTTGTGGAAGATTTGAACCTCAATGTTATTATTACCTTTGGGTACTTGGGCACCCATAAATCTTGTCACCTAGTTTCTTCACCTTTCCAGTAGTTTAGGGATGCAAATTTAAATGTCATAAAAATGATAAATAAGTTCTCTTGTATTTTCATCTACTTCAATACCTTTCGGGTTCAGCAACCAATCAGTGCTTCATTCTATTCCTTACATGCTTCTATTGTTTTGTTTTGGTGTCATTTGGTATTCGGATGCCAATGCTAGATTTTGTTTTAACCTAGAGTATTACTTGATTCTTTCTGGTAATTTAACCATTAAGGATACAATTGGATTATGTACAGACAACGGAATAGGATTTTGAAATTATAAAAAAAAAAAAAAGAGGAAAAGATTCAATCCACAATTATGGATTGGTGATCCAAAATCACAGCAATCGAGGCACAAGACAATCACAGACTTGTGAAGGCACTTATTAATGGAAAATATCTGCGTGGTTTTATTTCATAAGAAATTTGCATAAAACAGAGTATCACCCATATATTTATAGGGTGTCTAAACATCATATTATGTCTATGATATTAAATAAGAGAACCAACTAGAAAAATGGGACTCTCAATTGGAAAACAAAATTGAAAAAAAAAAAAGAAACAAAAACTAGTACAATACAATAACCCTGTAGTTATGTAATGATCATATACCAGTAATAGTTTAAAGAGGTGTTGCTAAACTACAGGAATATTATACAGCCTCCCACATAAGCTTGATGGTCCCACACAATCAAATATCATAACTAAGAAGTAAATGTTATTCTATTTCCTTTTCACTTATACTTTTCTGCTTCTGCAAACAACCATCCCTTAGTTTCGAATGCAAATTTTTATTGAATATTTGAAATCTCATTCATTCAGGCTAGTCATGAAGTTTCTACTTGTTGAATTCATTCTCTTGATGTTGTAATGTTGAATTAATTTTTTTTTTGTAGGTGGCGGAACTTATTTTAGATGAAAAATCTTTTGAAACAAATGTTCGTGACTATTCAAGACTTATTGATGCCCATGCCAAAGAGAACCGCATAGAAGACGCTGAGCGAATTCTTAGGAAGATGAATGAAAATGGAATTTTTCCTGATATTATAATATCTGCAATTCTGGTTCACATGTATAGCAAGGCAGGCAATATCGACAGGGCTATAGTAGCATTTGAAAACTTAAGGAGCCATGGATTCCATCCTGATGTGAATGTTTATAACTCGATGATCATTGCTTATGTAAATGCTGGCCAACCCAAGTTAGGAGAGTCACTGATGAGGGAGATGGAGGCAAGAGACATCAAACCTTCAAAGGAGATATACATGGCACTTCTTCGGTCCTTTGCCCAACAAGGTGACGTTAGTGGAGCTGAACGAATATCTGTCACTATGCAGTTTGCAGGATTGCAGCCAACTTTGGAGTCTTGCACTTTACTTGTCGAGGCATATGCGCAAGCTGGGGACCCTGATCAAGCGAGGAGCAATTTTGACCACATGATAAAACTTGGACACAAGCCTGATGACAGGTGTACTGCTAGTATGCTTGCAGCTTATGAGAAAAAGAATTTATTAGACAAGGCCTTATATCTACTGTTGCAGCTTGAGAGGGATGGATTCCAGCCTGGTGCATCTACTTATACTGTTCTTATTGATTGGTTGGGTAAGTTGCAGCTTGTTGATGAGGCAGAGCAGCTGTTAGGGAAGATAGCAGAGCTGGGTGAGGCTCCTCCATTTAAAATCCATGTAAGCCTTTGCGAGATGTACTCAAGGGCAGGATTTGAGAAGAAAGCTCGTAAAGCTCTTGGAGTTTTGGAAGCTAAGAAGGAACAACTGGCTTCTAATGAGTTTGAGAGGATTATAGATGGACTGACTGCTGGGGGATTTATCAAGGATGCTCAAAGGATACGCGGCGTGATGGAGTCACAAGGCTTTGCAATTTCAGATAAGTTAAAAGTAAAACTAATAGCATCAGAATCATTTGGTCGCAAAAGACCAACTATAGGGTAGTTTACTAGTTTAGAAATGCTTCTCAAACTTTTGGCTAGAAGAGATAATCCACTTAGATAGCTTTGCCACAATTTTATAAATATCTAATGGAAATTTCCCTTTCTGTTATGCGTTTTTGAGTTATTCCATGACTTCCAACGTTTGTCTTTTTTTTTTGTTTTGTTTTTCTCTTTCAACTGTATTACAGTGTCCCGTTAATAATGCTTCTAACAATTTCATTGTTTCTGGAATTTGCTATTTCCAGCAGAGATTTTTAGACTATCCTCTGATAAGAGCAGAATCTAGTGTCTGCTGTCTAAAGTGTGGACGCAGAGTGATAGATATATTTATATTTATATTAGCAAAATCTAGTTAGGCATTGCCAATTGCAAGAGGTTGAAGTGGACTTCTTGATTGTAAGATATATATATATATATATATATATATTTTTGTATATTACATATAATGAAATGTTTAGTAGTAACATTCTTCTTTCCAAATCTTTCTCTCTCTATCAAATTTCTCATTCTTTTGTTCCCCAATTGGGCTTCGAAAATGAGTTTGAAAACATATTTCTACTTATAATTAAGCTATTTCAGTGTTATATTTATTGTTTTTTTTTTTTAAAAAAAAATTTAATTTGAAATTAGTTAATGTGATTATGTTAATGTGAATCATAATTGAATTTCTGACTATAAGTTTGATTCAAATTTTAATAGCATGAAGTTGGAAATAAAACTACAAAAATAAATGAAGTAAAATTTTAAGTAAAAACAACATTTTAATTTTAAATAGATTCTACATCCACTTTAAATTAATTGTTCTCTAGATGATTGAAAATGTTAACTCATTATGATTAACTTCTAAATCAAAATTTCAAAGTAGAGAATTTGAATAAAAACAAAATAGCATTAAACCAGAAACAAGAAATACACAAGTGATTTCTTGCTTTAAAATTTGCTAGAATAAATAGTTGGTGTTCGATATAATTAACTAAAAATGTAGTGTAATTAGTCTCCTTCTGTAAACACCCTTTACTTGCCATTATCATTTTCTACATTTTACAAAACTTCTGAGTTCTCTCCTCCTCCTCACTCTCTCTTTTGCTTCCCGAGCACTCTTCTTCTTCTTTACAAATTTCATCATAATCTTTCTTGATCTTCACCTGTTTTTCACTTAAATTCAGTTGCAAATTCTTCACAAAATCTGATTGTGTAACATCTATCATTCCCGCTGTAACAAGTTATTTTCCTTCTGCTATATTAGAAAATTCATTTAGAAAAAGTACTACCTATTCTTTTAATAAATTTAACTGGAAAAAAGAAAAGATCAGTTTAATAGTTAATGTCTATAGTAAAATTGAAGATGAAGTGGATGTTGCATGCATCTGTCTGAAGTTTGAGCTATGATTCACCATCATCTGGTAGAGCTAGAAATGGTTTAAATGTCATCACCAATCCAACAACCTCGATCCCATTCAGGATGACGAATATCATTTCATCCCCTGTAGAACATGATCAGATAATTACATGAATCTTGTTCTTAAAAAACACTTGCCAGAAAAATTTAAAAAAAAAAAAAAGAACTATTAACATACAATATAAATAGTACATTGTGCCATTTTCTGTAAGTTAAAAATTTCTGGTAATTTCGATATATTATTTATTTAATATGATACCGTACTAGAACTCGATAACTTAGTTTCGAACCTCTAAATTTTTCTATGTTAAGATTTAATGTTAATAATAGATTGAATTATTTTTTTACCGAAAAAGAAAAAATGGGTAAAAATTTTTTATTCAATAAAAAATAACAAATGTAGAGAATTAAGCACACACGAGGTACGTCTGTACCTGGAAGAAATGAAGCATTTTGACGCTTTTGTGCCCAAGAAAAGCTGCAAAATAAAATAAGAAAACCTTGTAGAATAAGTGTGAATAAACAGAAAATTAAATCAACAAAATGCCTACAGAGAGCCTCCTGCAGCAGGACCAATAGCTTTGAAAAGGGACATAGCGGACATGGAAATTCCGTTTGCAGCTCCTCTTTGCTCTTGTGTCTGATACAGAAGTAACATAAAGCATTTCAGTGTAAAGCAGCTTACTTTATCAAGTTGCTTAAAAAGAGAGAATTGCATACAGAAAACTTATAATCAAGAACATGCATAGATGTTCGTGTAAATTTTTCAGATGGCAAATAGGCAAATATTTTACCACAGCTCTGTTCTGGAGAAGAAACAACCCCGTAGTGATCGATACCTGAATACATTAAAAAAAGATCATAGAGAATAGGAAGATCAAATCTGTAATGACTGACAGTAATATATATATATATATATATCTTGACATTTCAATACAATATCTTTTTCTTTTTACTTATCAGCTCCTGTGAAAAGGAATTTAGTGTTAAGCAAGTTTGGAGTTGCAATGTTCACTAGATTCCATTCCTCAAAAGCTTTCTTAGATATCTCATACACTTACTGCCAGCACATTCTTCAGTACAGATACAGAGTCAACTAGCAGCACGAGGCTGAGGCCTGTTAATGTAGCTATGAATGGGTAACTGGATAGCAGCGGCATGGTTACCAGCTTCACAAAGAATAAATTATTCAGCAAAATGTCATTTATAGGAGGAATGAGAAGATCACCATCTAAATGTCAAATGTGCCAAAACACATACTGCCCCGATGCGAGATATTACAACAGGCCCTAAATTCTTCTCCACAAGCGGGTATAGAAACAACTGAAAGAGCAGCAGTCCAAAACCTAATAGTGTGAAGTGCAAAAAAGGTCAAATAATTAAGGCCACCTATATTAGTGACTGAAAAATAACTAGATGCAGATTAAGCAAATTGTTGGAACCATGCCGGAGGGAAAAGGAAAAGGATAAAAGTACAATCCCACCCTTTTGTAGTTTAGTTTAATAATTGTAGTTCAATTTCTGTAATTTTTTCTCGGATTGTTTAGTACCAGTGGTTTGAATTTTCATTTACATAAATCTGTTAGTATCTAGTCTTTTAGAGTATATTTGTCCTCATTTGAAGTTTTAACCTGGAAAATTTAAGACTTGTTAAGCTAAAAAATTAAAATCAGGGGGAAAAAATCTAAGAACTAGAAAATAGCAATTACACTAAACAACGAAGTATTCAACTGTAAATACAAAGGAACAAAGATTTTTCATATGAAAATACCGGAAATAGCAAGAGCTTCACCAACATCTGCAGTCGAATAGCTCAATCCTCCATTCTTCTTCGGACTGACTGCCCATAATGAGAAAATCTAGAAAAGAAGAGGTAGCCAAAGTATTAAAGAATGCAAATAAACTGATATTTTTAGACGCTGAAGTTATAAATGCAAACATTAGCCGATCTTTGGTCAGCAATGAGTGCACCATTGCAGATTTTTTGGGACATGATGAGAGTAAGATTTGATCTCAGTTGTCAAAAATCCAATAAAAGAGGCATTGTCAGCTGAACATTATGCTCTTGCCTACTATTGCAGATATTCACAAAGAAAATCACGAAATTAAGTAAAACTCTACTACAACCAAACATGAAAGAAGGAAGGAAATCCTTATTCAAATAATAGTGAAAAGTTTGAACATGAAAAATTACCTCTGCATATGCCATATCATGAAGTTGGAAAACACAATACACAATAATAGATGACATCAATGGCCAATTTTTCAGAAGACTTTGCTTAGAAGTTGGACATCTTCCAGTTAATTGCACCTTCTCAGTCAAATCAAACTCATTGGCAGTGCCCTCTGGTGCATCAACTGAGTCAACACATTCTTTGTCATATTCTTGATGATTGTGCAAAGTTTCCTGTCAAATTCAGACCCCAAGATGACGGTACAAAGTTGACCTAATATCAGACAGATATTGGAAATGCTTGTGAGAAAAAGATTAAAAAGGACAGAAAATTGAGGCCAAATAACCTACCGGAAGCAAACAACAGATGACAAGTACACCCGCAGAAAAGATTGATATCAAAAGACAAGGTAAGAAGTACGGAAACCTACAGGAGCATTCAAGTTTGGAAAAATTAGCACATACAGACAAACAAGAAATTGAAGCAATAGTGCAAATTATAGCAACACCAAAAAATAAAAAGAAAACCAAAAAAAAAAAAAAAAAATAGAAGAACCCTTCTTACCTCCCAAAAAGAGATCCTTTAGAAAATATAGTAGGATATTTCTCTGCAGCCTGCATATTGAAAATATAAAAACAATCAACATTGGTTGATTTAAAATTCAGAATCTTGATACAAATGAAGGGAATATTATGAACCAAAATTAATAATTTACATTGTGTGAGGTTCACTGAGATGAAATTGGAGTATAGAGGTAAATGGTACAATTATTGCCTCATAAGCCCCCTTCACTTAGTTGCATAATGAATAGAAACATTGTATTACGGACAAATTTGTTGAGCATTAATATGGAAAGTGCGACAAGAGGCAAGATAACACCTAAATAGGAGGTTGAAATTCAGTTCAATTAAACATGAAATCTTAACTGGTATTAAATTTCTAAATAATATATGATTTCCTACTAATATTAGATTTGTCAATACTAAACATGAGATTCTAATTAATATTAAAATTTTAAATAGTATATAATTTTTTATTAGTATTAGATTCCTAAATAATATTCCTAATTAAACTTAAATTCTTAATTAGATTAAAATTTTTAAATAAGAATTGTAATATCTATTTAAAGGGGTATGCTTACTATTAATAAAAACAAGTAAGATTTTATCTCAAATTATAAGATTGAAGTTCTCTCTAATGAAATCCAAGATAGTATATTCTTTTTGATAAATTGTAATTTATTTCTACAAAATAGGTCGTTCTCGTAATAAAAATAAGATATTAATCCTTTATTCGAAGACGACTTTGTAGTTAATCGCCTAGTGACTTGATCCTTAACTAAGAAACATAATAATTTGGTATTAAAGTTAAACATCACGGGGGAGCAAGGATTGCACGAGGAACTGAAAAATCTACTAGCTGAATCAGAGGTCCGGATGGATTTTATGTTGCGACAACTATTTCAGTAGATGGAGACTCTTCTTCAGATAGTCACCTAGTCACGCGGCAGGGATTTAGAGGGCGGAATTGATGCGGACAATAGCCACAGAGTCCAATCGGTTAGGCTGACAACTAGTCAAATCGCGCAATACAAACGCAAAGCTAGTAAACAGAAGAATTATCTCACGTTACACCGAGTTGGACTTTCCCATCTATGACAAGACAAAAGAACTTTTGATATGCCTCAATTGATGCGAGCAATTTTTTACTAATCAACGGACTGCTGCCTCCAACAAGGTTAGTCAAGCAGCTTTTCACATGTTAGGAGAAATTCAACTTTTGATATTATAAACTACAGGAGGAAGAGTTGGACATAATATAGAAAACATTCGTGGAATATTGCACCCTACAATTTGGACAGTCCCTGCAAAGCAACTTATTGGATGAATTGGTCAACCTTAAACAAACGAGCTCGACTGAGGAGTATCAACGATAGTTTCAGATGTTGCTAGCCCGAGCCCCTACTGTACACCATGATCAACAAACCGATTTGTTCACAGTAGGACTGATCGATTCTCTTTGTTTAGAGGTTGAGATACAATCACTCACTACTCTTATATACGCAATAAGTATGGCTAGAACTTTTGACCAAACACAATTATAGTGACCCTTCTTAGTCCGTAACTAAGTCTAATAATTCAACTCAGAAAACAACAGCTCCACATGGTAGCAATGTTATGACATAATCTGGTAACATTTCCTCTCTATAAGAAACTAACAAAGGCAGAGATGGCATAAATGAGGTCAAATGGATTGTGTTATAACTACAATAAACCGTTTGTTTTGGGTCACTAATGTAAACGATTGTTCTACCTTAAGATTGAATGCGACACTAGTCTTAAGCAACAAAAAAAAAAATGATGAGTCAGCTATATTCACATTTTAAGTTTGAGGACAATCTTGAAGACCAAGAGGGGAGTAATGTCATGAATGCATTTGTAAAACATAAATATGGAAGACGCAGCAAGAGGTAAAACAACGCCTAAAGAGGAGGTTAAAGTTCAATTAAACATGGAATTCTAATTATTATTAGATTTCTAAATAGTATATAATTTTTTATTAGTATTAAATTTTTTAAATAATAAATATAGAATCTTAATTATTATTAAATTTCTAAACAATATATAATTTCCCATTAGTATTGTATTTCTAAATAGTATAAGATTTTCAATATTTTAATAAAATATTTTTAATTAAATTTAAATTTCTAATCAAATTGAGATTATTAAATAAGAATTGAAACCTCTATTTAAAGGGGTATGCTAGCTATTTAAAATATTAACTTTTCTGATGAGTTGTAATCTATTTTCATAAAATAGGTCACTCGTAATAAAAATAAGAGTATTAATCCTTTACTAGAAAATAACTTTGTGATTAATTGTCTGGGAACTCGATACTTAACCAGGAAAGATAACACATTGACCATCAATGACCATCTATGTAAAAGTAACAGGACCTAAGCCAAATTTTGAAACAAATGGAGATCTGGTATGCATGTATCCTCTCTCAATTCTAATCATGAAAAGATAAGGGATTAGCATACAAATGTTCCTTAAAGATTAAATTATATATTCAATAATGCCATCTTAGATCAGCAAAATTTTTGGATAAATGGCCATGATTTAAAAAAGAGACCAAATCCTCCCTGCATGCCTGTTCCCCTGAACCATGTTATCAAAATAAAAGGAATTTTGGAGGCAGACCAATGCCAAAAGCAATACTATCTCTCCTTGATCTTAACAATCATTACAGTTTTTTTCGTGGGGTTAACGAGTGGATGAAGAATGAAGATTTTCTTCCTTTGGTGTTAGATCAGTAATATTTGCACCATGTTCCACAGGCCTTAATCAAGCATGTGAGACACAATATTTTTATTAGGACAGCACACATAGAAAATCTAAAGATTTCAATTTATTCCTTGGAAATTTATCAGTTATCTTTGCCAGACAAGCATCAAGCAAATTACTTTTTACTCTTACCACTAACATCTTGATGGAAAATGATATTAACACTGCATAGACAAAGCTTTTCATCATTTAAATATCACCTAATCTACAAGAAAAAGAACAGTACCTGCGCAAGAAAACCTCCAATAGCTGGGCCAATGACTAATCCAATGCCCCATGATGTGCTAATCTGAAACAAACTTCTAAATATCATGAATGAAGTATCTTACTTGTAGATGTCATCATAATCAAAAGAAGGAGAAATATCTTACAACTGACATTCCCAAAGCTTGATATTCTTTACGGCAGATTTCTAAAGCATATGCCTAACCACATCAAAGAACTTCATTTATGCAATTGCCTCAATTATAGGAAAGAAGGTATTAGGTGAGGAAAAGAAAACAAAGGGGGATGATAAAAAAAGAAGACAATCGAGAACAAGAAAAAAGAAAGAGAGAAAAACATAATTCAAACTTAAAAAATAGCCTCCCAATTCGTTGAGGAAACCCTCAGAAAAATCCATGCAATCGACTTATATGTAAGCTGTCCAAAGAGTGACAAATTTTCTGTCAAAACTTTCTATTTCTCCCTCCTGGGTCAAGACCAGAATCTAGATTGTATTCCTTGGAAGCCCATTTGGAAAACAAAAGTCTCTCACCATGTGGCGTTTTTTGCATGGCAAGATTATTGGAACTGCATTCTCTCATGCTAAAGAGTCCTCTAATTTTTTTCTTTATGGTGCCCTGAGATGAGACAGCCGTGGGAGTTGACTCAGTTAACTTGGCATCCACAAGGTTTGTCGTGGCAGAGCTTATAGTAAATAGTGGTATCTACATAGACAAATCGAGAAAGAAGCTCATTGATCTCATCCTTGGCCATTTTTTGGGTCATAAATGGAGAGGGATAGTGGAGTTTCTGAAGGCCTTTGTTCTAATTTTGACAGATCTAGAGAGTTTTGGTTCTATATCGCATACAATATGAAAATTGACACACGATCTCAAAGCATCTACAGTATATAAGAAGAGGCTAAATTATCCAGACACTTTGCAATAAAATGGAATCTCTAGGATAGTTGCATATATTTAGCTTTAGCAGCAATCAAAGCCCCAGCAAAACAGAGAAAGGTCATGCCCAGATCACAAGGGAAGACAGCAAGGACTTCAAGATTAGACTAAGTTCTCAAATGAACTTCAGTAGCATGACGGATTGATGCTTGAGGTTGCAGGACACAACCTGAAACTATGTAATAGACAGACAATCGGACATGACTGTCAACAAATGGTTTGTAGAACAGAACATCAAGAGTCTTATTATAACAACAAACTGACATAAAAAAACTCGTATAATGGAATATAAATGAATATTTCACTTTATGAAGCTGCATCTTTATGATCATGAGTCAGTCTCAAGCTCATCAAACTGGCAAGCCCATCTTAGCAACAACAACCATTTTCCACTCTTCCAGGTACAAAGAGCAGCCTCCCAAAC
>NW_019014659.1:1706070-1722285 GCF_000150535.2 Carica papaya | reverse complement strand
ATTTATTTAAAATGAAACAAGGACTTCATTGATTGTTTGACGATTTTTATCAACTTTTGATTTTTCATATCGATCTTAAGTATGATATTCTTAATGGGTTAGTGTAGTTCATTCCCCTTATTTAATTATTTCATATCAAAAAGACTAAAATTTAGATCTTGAACCGCAAGAGGGTTATGAATAAAAGTTACTTCCGGAATTCCATCAGAGTTGCTCAGCAGAGGTTAACCCTATAACATTTGTTTTATTACGTTTATTTCAATTATTTATTTCGTTATTTAAACTTCTATAAAAGGACATTTTCGTATTTCTATTATATATCCCGATTTACTTTATAAGCAATGTAAACATTAAATTCTAAAATTGATTCCGCCTATAGTCATTTATTTCAATACTTCTTCTATATTCAATCAATTCTAGGACATTACAAGTCTTCTCTCTATGCAATCAAATATCCATCAATTTTTAAATACTATTTAATTTGCAACAGCCGCTAAAATTGTTTTTCTTTTAAAATTTTATTTTATAAATTTATTTGCATAAAACAAATAGGATAAAAATCTAAAATAAATTCACATTCCTGTTTCAAATTTATTTAATGTCCAATTCAACTTAGTTTTCTGTTACTTTAAAAATAAAAATATAAATATAAATTCATAATAATAAAATTAAACGTGACTTAGATTAATTCAATTATGCATCAAATATTAAATAATTACTAAATTTTTTTTACATATCATAGAATTTAACTATAACAAAATTAAATCAAGCTCAAAACTTAATCTTTCATTAAGTAATCTTAAGGTTATATTTTTCCAACTGGTATTACATATTTCAAAATTTATCCCGCAATTAAAATGAAAATAAGATAATCATAATTAATTTGTTAATTGAATTAATTACTTAATTACATGTGAACCTCAAGAATGAGGATAAATAAATAAAAATTTTCAATCACCCAATTCAGTTTAAATTTCAAGTTAATGGAATACAAATATAATAAAAAGTTTACATCAAATAACGTTCAAAAGTTAATTTATAGTTAGTTATTTTTATATATTTATATCATTTTAATGGAAGTAGATACACTACTTTAAAACTAGAAATATATACAAAGTTGATCCAATTACATAGCAAGTATGAAGTTGTAATCAACGAAGCTAAACTTCTTTACATCAAATAATTCAATAAACTAACACTTCAAAATTTTGAATGAATCACAATAACTGTTCAAAGTAATCCAGAATTGATAGAAATATAATATCTTTTCTATGTAGAAGTTCAAATATGTTTTAAGCACTGAATCTATGAAATCAAACCATAATCATTTAACATAGTAAAAAGAATTATTGGTTCAAATTTGTTTCTATTAAATGTGGCAATTATTAGCAATCAAGATATAATGCATTGGCTTTGAACCAAGGCATGGTAGAAATTTTCCCAAGTACCAAACATGGTCCAAGTAAACACCATCACTACCTAATATCTATCCAAGGAGTCTCTGCATCATGAATCAACAAAACGCCTACTGAACACCTAATGAGTTTCAGTACAACAACGGGTATTTATCATCTCTTTGCATGGTACAAAATCCAGTTTAACAACCCTAAAACGGATTTGGACTACAAATGGATGAAACAGGCTAGAGAGACTTTCGCAAACTCACCGGAACGCAGCTTGCTCCAAAGTCACTTCCCCACGAAAGTTTTGAGGTTCTTCAGCCATTGCAAATACTCTCTACTATCTTTATATGACATGTACTCGAGTAAAAAGTTTGTTGTACTCGGTTTGATCCCTCTAATCTCAAGATATTTGTGGAATGCCTTTTGTAGATTTTCGTCCAGATCACTGGGGAAAGGAGAAGAGAAACAGAAACGTGTTAGGAAATGCTTAAAAAGGATATCAACCAATGAGAGATTTGGAAGTATAGCCAGAGCTTACTTGAAATCAGGGCCCTCATATGCAAGCTGATCTTCAGAGCCTTCTGGCTGTTTAATTGACAAGCTATCAATTGTTATCTCATCAGGATAAGCAGTAACCCCAAACTCGAGAGAGAGACCATTTCCCTTTGTTATACTCACAACCAGTGGAACACTAGATTGATATCCTTCCTCCTCATTTTTTTCATCATCCTCGTTCTCTTCTTGTTCCTCAGTTACAGTAGGCATGTCAACTTCAACTGTGATTTTTTCATCTTGGTACTGCCTTTTCAATAATATGGTTCTTTCACCGGGAGTATCTTGGATTTCAAAAGGAAACCCATCAGGCAAATCTTCTAGCTGTTGTAATATAAAAAATAAGTAAGAAGATCAAATAGAGTGTCAACGCATCTGGAATTTTCAGCTCATATACCCCCACGAGTGGAATTTCTATACCAAACAAAACTAAAGATTAAAAAAAAAATTAAATCGTCCCCCTGATAACAGAGTGGCGCTAGCTGCATATAGCCGTTTTAGATATTACAAAAAGACATAGCCTATGCTTCTTTTCCAGCCAATCTGCACAAAGAATCAACATATTTCCTAGATATTCTTCAAATTTCAGAGAGAAAAAAAAAATGACAAACCTAATAAATTTGAGTCCATTGTCAGTTTTTTTAATAGAAACTTCAAGCTGTTTGCTTTTCCCAATGGTGATTAAGAAAAAAAAATGAAAAATTCCAATTTCTGCAGCCTATTTTTCTCAGGAAAAGGAGATACTCTTATTCCCCGCTAAAAGCAAAGACGATCTTCATACATTTCCAATAACATGTTTTGACGCTCGTAGATTCAAAAAACGAAAGCAGAGAATTAGATAAAAGAGAAAATTATCAAATAGAGTGCCTAAATAATAAGATCAACAATATATCAATAATGAAGAAGAAAACAGATGAACCATATAAAGAATCTTATATAAACTGCAAATGGAGGACTTACGATTTTATGATCAGGCGATTCCTCGGTCTCAGCACATTCAATTTCAGATTGAAGGACTCCAATCAGACTCTCGTCAGAGCTATGCTTTGTGGCAGACGCCGTAGAGAATCGCATAAATGGATAGAAGCCCCCACGATGTAGCTCGCGTTCCAGAATCCGCTTCTCAACGGAGAGAGAAGAGGCGATTGCGTTGTGGAAGCTTCTCGAAGATCTAACGGCTCGAATTGCGAGAGGAGTTACGGTAGAAGCAACTCTGCGAAGCATTGAGTTCAGCGCCATTTTTTTACAAGAGAAGGTATTAGGGGTTTAGCAGAGAAGAGAGCAGGAAGGAGAAATGGCGACTGTGAAGGGTTTCGTCTGTCAGGGTTTTTATGAAGAGCAGGAGGGTTTATCTATTCTCCATTCCTAGGGTTTTATTACATTAAAACAAAAACGACGTCGGTTATATGCAAAAAGGGCGAATTGGGACCTAGTGGGGGATGATGGGCCGCGTTTACTATGCTTGCGAGATGAAGACTTTAGGTCAGTTGGTAGGTCCATATTTTTTGTCTTTTTATTTTATTTTTGGGTGAAATTATCAATTTAATTTTTAAAAGATTATTTACACCGTAATTTAGTTTTTAGAATCTTTTATTCAATTTAATCTCTGAATTTACAAATTTATTTCAAGATATAATTTGTAATTATTTGAATAACATGAAAAATGATTAAAGAAAATTTAAGGACCAAAAATCAGACAACATTAAAAGTAGCTATTCTTGGCCTCCTTTTATTTCTTAATATATGTCATTATTCTCTTTATTGTTTAAATAAAATAAATTAATTAGTTTTATTAAATTTATTGTTTAATTTTTTAGTTATTATAGGAAAAAAGATTTTATTTTCAAAATTTTATAATAAAAATATCATAAAAAATTGAAATAATTTTATAAATTCAAAAATTAAATTATAATAAAATAACATTTAGAATCTAAATGTATAACACAATGAGTAGCCCATAAAACTTAAAAAATAAAAAAAAATATATATTTTTTTTTTTGAGTAAATTTATTTTTTTGGCTAACTTTTCCTAAGTAATTTTTTGACCACATGCCAGCTTTTTAGGCTACAAATTTTAAGTTTTTAGTTATAGTAATGAGAATTTCTTTTTTTTTTTTTAAAGGTATAATTATTAATTTCACTTGCGAGAACCCCTAATTATACCTTTAATTCTAAAAGTTCAAAACACTAATAAAAAGTAAATTTAACAAAGGCTGTAATTTTGTATCGCATTTATTTCATTGCATATCATGCAATTCATTTGTTGTGAACTAAGATTGTTTGTGTTCGAATTGCAAATTTCAAATTCTCATCTCTCTTTGAAAAGAATTTAGGGTTCAAAATAACAACGCGAGGAACCGGGTGTAAGACTATTGGCACCGACAAATTCAACGTGTGCAATCCAAATTTCACCATAAGAGTAATTTATATCACAGTTCTGACTATTGCCATATGAAAATAACACATAAGACAATGTTCTAAAAATCCTTTAGCTGAGCTGATAAAAATTTTGAAAAAATATGGGGCGAAAAACCAATCCTTACTGGCCAAGGCAGGACTAAGAGATACAGAACGATACAGTTTAATGAAAATAGCCAAGAACTTGACCACCCACATTGCGACTCATGGCTTCTTCATGATCCAGAATACCATCTGGTGTTGTAATTACAACATAACCCCACTGCATAAAAGAAAAATGACAGAGAAGAGATTAAGGGAACATTTAGTTTGCTTCTAAACATTGCAACCATACCACATGCCCCCTTTTTCCGAAGAAACCTGTTTCTACATTGATGGCATAAAGAACCAAAATGAGGGAGAAAGAAAAAAAAATGACTTCGATTAAACCTGGTGTGTTGGAAGTGTGCGTATCCTGTACTGTTCGATATCCCTTGCCTTGAGGTCTTGTCTATAAGTGAGGGCACGACAATCATTTACCCTGCCTTGCAGTTCAACAGTTATCTTCCCAACTCTTTGTGGATCATGAACCTGAAAATTCTTTATGTACCCTAAGAAGAAATATACCAAGTAGATAAAACTTGTTAAAGCAACAATCAATCAATAGTTACTAGTCCCTGAACTTAATCCACAACACAGATTTTCTAGCTCCCATTCAATTTAAGAAAGTATGTCAGTGGTTCACAAATGCTCCAAAGAAGTAGTACGATATCTCCTTTATGAAGAAGAGAGTCCACTCATGCTTGTACAGTACAAGACATTCCAAGTACCGATAGGATTGAAAGATAGGCCCAGGATGAATGGGCATGTGTGCAGTGTAAACTAACTATTTAGACCCCCATCCATCATCTATGTTGTAAAAACAAATAGAAAGAATCAAAAAGTTATAGGGGGATTTAATCTATCACTAGCCAAGGATCAGGTAGAACCTTATATTGTAATAAAGTACATAAATACATGTGATATTCTCTAAAAAAAAAAAGTGATAGGATTCATGCTTGGATAGAATATCAATGAAGCCATCTTTTACTTAGACACTTCAACATTTATCATTGTAGACACACCTATCTGGTCATTTATATTTCCAGTACAATTCAAATTTATTAGGTTAAATAGAAAGTTACGGTTAATGTGTAATTTCAGTTCTTTTTCTTTCAGTTGTTTCATTAAAAATACATTCTCCAGCATTCATTTAAGAATATGAGCAGGTTTTCTTTTCAGCAAAAAGAAAGAATTAGCAAAAAGAAATTGTTGGATAATGGGGTACTATGTTTCCCAAGGTAAAATGAACTGAAACATGCCGAACTGGAGGCATAATGAGAGAGGAATGTGGTATTTTTAACAACCAGGAGATGGGGATAGGTAAGATAGCCTCATCTCTAACCTACTGCATTGCCATCATAAACACTTCTAAGCAACTTATGATGGATGGTTGGGAAAAAGTCGTTCTTATTGTCCTAAACTAACATGCGCTAACCTTAACTCGTATGAAGAACTAGTCTTTCTGGATTATTCTGGTCATCAAAGGATATCAATCTACTCTTTTTCCAAAGAAAAAAAAAGGAAATCTATCTACTTGGTTGTCCAAAAATTACTTTAAATTCGAAAAAGAGAGGTGTTCCTAGGCCGAATGCCTATGTTCCTAGAAGAGCTGCCGTATCAACAAGTACAAAGATATAAATAGCCCCTCTTGATTAGATTTCTGCTGCAACTTCACAGTTGTCACTTGAATCAAATGCGTATTAATCATCAGCTATTATCTTCTTTCAAAATAAAATAATCATATGGTATTCTTTTCAGTGATGTATATCCACCTTAACTTCCACTAGACTCCAATCTTGCTACATAAAGTGAAAATCCCAATTGTAAAATCGTAAGTTAAATTAACTCCTAAAGCCCACAAACACACACTAGCAGTAGGAGTGATTTTGCAAGTGATTTATTCACTTCCAGACAGAAACCAGTCCCTGCCAAGCATTATCAGTTTCAAAAAAGAATATGTTTCTAACCTAGCAACCACAAATAATGCTAAAGCCTCATCCAATATCGAAGTCCCACTACCAAGAAAAAGAAAAACCTAAGCATATAATGACACACAAGTTTATGGATGAATCCAGCTAAATAGACATGATAGAACTGTTATGCAGTCATTATTAAATCCTTCCAATTCGAGGCAACAAAACAAAAAAATAAATAAATAAATAAAACGAAGAAGACACAACTGTTGCTTCTCTATGCAATGGTTCATTTACATTGCTCAAAAATAAAAAGAAAAGGAAGTTACAGAAAAATAAACCTCTAAAACCCTACTGCTCACAGGCATATCTCTTCCTCAGCTTATAGAGAGATAGAATCACTACGCTGGAAACAGTCTTAACAATTCTAACCGAGATGTCAAAAACAGAGAACAAAGAAAAATAGAAATAAAATCTTCTCTCTATCAGTTAAAAATTTACCTCGTTTCTTCATGATTCCAAGGAAGGAAGACATGACAGTGGAGATAGGTTGAAGCTCTACCGTTGCCTTGTTTCTCCTCTCTGCGTTCACTATGGCCCTCAAAGCATCGTTCAGTATTCTCCTTCCCATCTCTTTCTCTCTCTTTCTCTCTCCCCTGTCACCAAGCTTAATCCGAGCTCGACCAAAATCCGTGGCTGCTCTAAGGGTTAACTTGCTTGTTCAGCTTCGATCTGTGGCCGGGCTGGGTGAACCGGTTTTCGAGTATTTTTTGCGATTCAGTAGATCCGGTTTGGTTATTTTAACATTTTTGTTTTTCAGTCTTCAAAAAATAAAATTAAGTCCCGGTATGAACTTATTTTATTTTTTAAAAATAAAATTTTAAATTTTTGTATGTTACATATTTTAAAAAATTCATAATTAATAATTCTAATCTAAGTTTTTCTTCATAAAAATTTTAATTTACATATATAAATGTATAATAGATTATCTACACATATAATAAATATATTTATGTTTTATGTAAAAAGAGTAAGATACAAGAAACTTTTAGTTTTTAATGAAATTAAAAAGGGGTTAGAGTTGGGATTAACATGTACATAACTAATAGATATAAAAAAATGTATATATATATATATATATATCACATGTAACTAATTAAATTGAACTTATAGCTTATATTTTAACAGTTCTCTTTTTTTTTGCGCAACACCAACTCATAAGCACAAAATATTTATTTAAGTTCTTAAACTTAGAACCTCCAATTTGTGAAGTGGAAAAGTACCACTTGATTACTAATTAGTTGAAAGAGAAAAGATAGTGTTTCAATAAAAGCCCAAAAATAGAGAGATAAAAAAATAATAAAATTTTATTAATTAGTAAAAACAGTTTAGAGTTTAGAATTATATTCCTTACACAGTTTGTTTAAAACCTACAATATGACTGCAATAATGCCTTTAAAGAACATAAATAAAAAGGAGTGATAAGAAAAATTAATGTGATTAACTTTGCTCGAAATTAGAAAAATAAAGAGATAACTTTCTAGTTAATTTTTTTACTGTTCAGAATTCGGATTTTATTTGTCTTGATCTGAAATGTTTAATAATAAAGGAGTGAACTACATTAATTCAGTAAGAATATCAACGTTTTACTATTGATACGAAAAATTGAAAGTTTGTAGAAATCGTAAAATAACCAATGGAGCTCATTTTTAAATAAACTTGTTTAACTAAAAATGTTAATTTTTTTACTCACCTATTAATACATTACATATTCCATAAAGAAAACAACAACAATTAACCTTTATTATTCCCACTTGCTTATCAGTGCCGCTGGGGTCCCTACTATACATGGACCAAACATTCATTCTATCAATCAAACAATCGTCCCATACCTCATCCAGTAATGAGCGTCAAACATACAACCGCCTCAATATTTCTATATGACAAACATATGAATACACATTTTAAGATGGGTACATGAATTAGAAATGCATTATATCGATAAAAATATGTTGTACACAGAATAGAGCTACTAGACAACATAGATTGAGAAACCTTACCACGTTAGTTATAAATTTAAAACAAATAAATTAAAGTAAGCAAAATAGTGAATAGATAAGCATAATAAACGATTGAAGAAATAAATACTGCAATTAAAAATCAAAATAGGTACAGACTGATTGGTTACTTGTTTCATTGACCACTTATACTTAATTAATTAAAGAACTATCAATTAACTAAAAATTTTGTTTATTATTAGTTTAACTTGAATTTAATCATAACAGAAAAAAAGGGTGAATAATTCTTATGGTCTTCTCTTATTAGTTGATCCAGAAATAAATTGATGCTTAGGGGCCGCTATGCCAAGCCAAAAGCGAGAGAAATCCCATCCCTCTCTTTCCTTTTAACCCCCCCCCCCCCCAGCACTTCACGAAGCCTCCCGAAATTTAATTTATTTATTCTTTTTCTACATGCGGAAGAAGAAAAGTTCTATTTAAAGAACAATCAACACAAGGTTACTTTACCATTTTTTCCTTTTCATGATAGATTGGCTAAACTAAGAAAAAAGAAAACAGGAATAGCATTTCAATATATTTTATTGACCAATTAGAATTGTCTCCCAAAATCTATAATTGTCTCAAAAAGTCCAATATACGTACATTATTGGACCTTTTAAATAACAGTCAAGAAGACCTTATAAAAATTGAACATTTTCGCACAGAAGATGTAAAACAGATATTAAACATTCTAGAAAAGAAATAGAAAAAACAGTTTGAAATGAATTTACCAAAAAAGAAGTTTGAAATTTAAATCCATTGGATTTATTTCATCTTTTTTTTTGGTTATTTTCTAAATAAATAACAAAAAAATATATATTGGTTTTGAACTTTCAGCACAATCCATATATTCTATTCGGATCCGAATTTAATTAAATAGATGTATCTAGGGAGAATTTGCTTTGAAGCCACTACTCCCTAGATACTAGATACCCCCGTTGTGTTTGTTATTTTACATTACAATTGAATCAATTTAATTAAAAAAGACATAAAGTTAGGGATTTATCAATCGGTAATGTTGCTCCAATACCCAACCACAATGCCACTGTGGTACCAATCAAAAAGACGGTTGTCGCTACTGGATGACGAAATGGATTTTGGAATTTACTAACATTTTCCAAAAAAGGTACTGTTAATAATCCCATGGGTACTAAAACCATTAAAAGAACATCCAATAATTTGTTGGGTAATATACGAAGTATTTGAAATACGAGAAAGAAATACAATTCAAGTAATATTTCCAAAAGAGTTGCAAATGGATCTGCGGATTCACCAATCATTGATGGCTCTAAAACTGCTAGTACACGATTTATCAATGTATGGATTATCGAAAAGAGAGGAGCCATGGTGGTCCCCCCCCTCCACCCTTGGATTACTAATCCTTAACTTTTTATACAAAGCTATTTGTAGTAGTAAAAAAGGGTATCCTTTTTAAATGTAGATTGAATATTATACATAAAATACAATTTTTTTAAATCAATTTTGGCTATATTTTTGGCATTGAGATACATCTTTCTGATAAATATGTGATAGCATCTACTATACCAAAAATATGGAGTTTTGGTGGCAACATGCTATGGGGTAGTGATCCTGCTTATGGGCTCAAATCAATACGTTCTAAGAAGAAATATTTGAATATCAATTTCATTGATATCATCGATCTCATAAGTATCAACCAAATCCCATCAATCGAATCACTTTTTTGAGAAACACGAGACATCTAATTTATACAAGTAAAGAGATCTATTCATTGATAAGAAAAATAAAAAACGTGAGCAGTGATTGGATTGATGATAAAATAGAATATTGGGTCACGAACAGTGATTCAATTGATGATAAAGAAAGAGAATTCTTGGTTCAGTTATCCACCTTAACGGCAGAAAAAATGATTGATCAAATTCTATTGAGTTTGACTCATAGTGATCATTTATCAAAGAATGACTTTAGTTATCAAATAATTGAACAATCAGGAACAATTTACTTACGATACTTAGTTGACATTCATAAAAAGTATCTAATGAATTATGAGTTCAATACATCCTGTTTAGTAGAAAGACAGATATTCCTTGCTCATTATCAGACAATCACTTATTCACAAACTTCGTGTGAGGCTAATAGTTTTCATTTCCTATCTCATGGAAAACCCTTTTCACTCCGCTTAGCCCTATCCCCCTCTAGGGGTATTTTAGTGATAGGCTCTATATTTTTACGTTATTTTGACATAAGTTTTGATTTTAGCAGAAAACCTCAAGAAATCCAGAAACCAAGAACCACCGAAAAACGTAGTGAAAAAGGAAGAAAATTGAAGCTTACCGGTGGTTATGACTTTTCGGTGCAGTGGCTTTGTCAAGTTCTGTCGTTTCTTCCTCACAATCGCGGCTCTCCTTCAGCTACCCTACACCGAAAAACACGTTAGATGGCCTAGGGTCGAGAAGCAGAAGGAACAGGAAAGGACTTCGGGTTCACCAGAGCATTTTTTAGTTTCAGGTGCAGCGGCTCAGCTGAGCTTCACCATCTGTTTACGATTTTTTTTTAAGTTTTCCTGCATCAAGAAGTGTTTTGAGTAACTTAGAATGAAAAAACGGGACGAATATGAGAAAATTGCACTTACTAGCATCAACTTAGGCATCCGGTGCGACGACGATAGTGGTCGGCTTCTCCCAACCATCTTTCTTCTTCTTCTTCTCCAGCGAGCAGGTGTGCGATTAGGTTTAGAGTTTCGATAGAAGAGGAGTTTAAATATTCTCCTTCTCTCGATCTGATCACGTTTAATAGGAGAATAAATCTGGGCCGTTTGGTCGAATGCATGTGGACTATCTGATCGTGCCTAATGAGGGAATGGATTTGAGTTGTTCGTGCGCGCGAGAGTGAACACGGATCGTTAGATTGGTTGGCACACGGATTGCCCGCGTGGCTTCTCGTGTGGAAGGCGTGCTGGCGTGTCTGCCACGTGGCGCACGATGATTGGCCGTGCTGTTGACATGGTCGTCCTACGTGGCAGTTTTTTTTTTCTTTTTGTATTTTGGCCCCAGTTTTTAATTTTTCTTTTCAAATGGGTCCTCTCTTATTTACAGTTTGGCTCATTTCTTTTGAAATTGTTTTCAAAAATATCCGAAATTCATATATTTAAAGAAAAATTCTAAAAAATTAAAATTAAATATTTTTGTTATTATTTTTAAAATTAATTTATGTCATCCCGAGCCTAAATTTCGGACTTGGGATGTTACATTTTTGTATGTAATCCGATAATTGAAAAGTACCACAATGCAGGTAACTCTTATAGCATTTACACTCTGTTTGTTTGGTGGTAAACGATAGTCAATTAATATATATTATTCCGCGGGCATGATAAATTCTATTTGTTTCCACTTTTAATTTGATAGAATGGATATTCGAATGACAAATTTGACATTAATTTTAAAAACTACTAAATCGGTGGTATTTAACAGGTAATAATTTTCTTTACGTTATGCCCTTATAAAATATGTTTAATTTTCGTTATACCTTCCTAAACAAAATAAATAATTATTATTTATTTAAATACAAATTTAATTATATTTTTATATAATTTTTTTTACATACTTTTTATAGATTATTTACTATTATATATAATAAATTATGAGTAAATTAGTAATTTGACTGAAAATACAAGCATATCATTCTATTATCCAAACAAAACAGTTGTCATTAACATACATTAATATACAATCATTTAAACATAAAAATATTTTGTCATTGTTATATATTAATTATCCATCATTAAAATTCATCCAAACAAGACGTTAAGAATAAGCAAGATCTAATCCAAAAGTTGAAATAATATAAAATAAATGTAAATTTTATCAACCCACTTTGAATCCAAGATGTGATGAGGTTTCTGTAATACATAGCTTGATCAAATTCATACTTTGTAAAAGCTCCGACACCGACTCGTTATCATCCTTACCAAAATTACTATTTTCGTTATTCATTTTTCTTCTATTACAATCATTTTCATTTTCTTTTCTTACGTTTATGCAACTGGTGTTCATAGAGACTCAAACTTATCTAAGAGTTCATCATGTGTTCTGCGCATTTCAACTTAGACTCTTAATATGTTCAAATTCAATTCCTAACATAATATAGTATCACCATGGCTATATCTATGGCTGTACCGGTTTAAAATTTGAAAATCAGAAACAAAGGTCCAATAATGATCAAATTCAAAAGGATTAAATCGGGAGAATTTTTACTGTAGCCAAATAAGATATATCCATCCATTCATTTGATTATTCGAGCGCCAATAACATCTTGGCAGTTCAATCCAAAATATTATGCAATGCAGCAATAGTTTAACAGCAGTTCATTGAGAAGGCCAGATAGGACCACAGAAAAACTGGAGATGTCTGTAAACAGTTAGTGAACTCATTCACCTACATGCTTCAACAAAGTTGTCAAGCACAAATAACCATTTGAGTATAACTGTAGGTATCTCCATATCCACTGTGTGATTTATTAGATCTCACCATCCCAGAGTTCTTCAAGAGACCTATATTCACCGAAAGTCTCATGAAAAAATGAAGTCCCTCTTAGTAATCTTGCCTGCAAAATTGACAAAAAAACCAATGACATAGTTCTGCTTAGGAGCATTTATAAAACAAACGTGCATAATACTTGTAAATCATACAGGAGATTAATTTGTGTCAAGCACAAATATAACCCTATATATTTATATATAAGAAGAAATTGCATCAAAAGCTTTAGATAATATAAATTGTAGCTAACAAAGTCACTAAAATTTACTTGCCTGTTCCATTTCAGAAAACTTGGCAAATAAGTCATCGGGAATAGACCAGGTAAAGACATCAAAGTTTTCCTTGATTCTATCTTCATGGATACTCTTAGGAAGCACACTATGTCCCATTTGCAGGCCCCAGCGAATTGCTACTTGTGCAGGACTCTTGCCAAGTTTATCTGCTACCATATTCAGAAGTGGATGCTTCAGAACATTACTCTTGAGCCATATTGACCCAGGAGAACCCAATGGTGAATATCCCTGAAACATTTTTGTGGTTAATAAAATCTTTGTCTGAGATAAAGAAACAAAGAGCTTGGAGATTTTTCCTATCTCATCACTATTCACTCAAATGGAAAGTTAACACAGCATGTACTGCTGAAGATATGCCTACTCACAGATAGGTAAACTCCCTTGGATTTACAAAATTCATGTAGCTTGGCCTGCTGCCACGAGGGATGGCACTCAACCTGGTTGACAGCAGGCGGAACACAAGCCACATCCAGCAAATCACCCAGTTTCTTCCAAGAGAAGTTGCTCACACCAATTGCACGAGCCTTACCAGAATCATAAAGTGCTTCCATTGCTTTCCATGTGCTAGGTATATCAGTTGGCACAAGGTTTTCAGGCTTGAAGCCAATTGAACCCTTCTTCATCCGAACAGGCCAATGGATCTACAAGAAAGCCAGCCCATGTTAGTTTCAACTGAATATTGTTCTTGAGAGCCCCACCACAAGCGTAATTAGATAGTGATTAAGAGTGTCATATGCAAAACTCTACCAGCATGGATATCACACGATCGGACATCTATTGGAGAAAACTCCTGGACCATATTTTTAGGAAAGAATTGGAGAATTAGTTTGATCAGACAACACATACAAGATATAAATCCACATAATCCAGCTGCAAGTCCCACAAAGTTCTGTCCAATGCCTCTGGCACATCTTCCGGTGCATGATCAGTACACCTGATAATACACACAATTAATACTGTTTCAAATTAGAACAGACACTTGAAAGCAGGCATGTAGAAACAAGGAATCATAAACCAACCGCAGTTACTAGTAATTGTTATATATTAAGCCTCTGATTCAAATGAAAAGAGAGAACAAACCAAAGTTTAGACGTAATAAACAGATCCTCTCGTTTCACTACACCATCTTCAAACAGCTTCTTCAGTACTAAACCAATCTGCATGACATGACATTGATCATAGATTCACATACTGGAGAATAATGAAATTGAAAAACAAGGATTCAAAATTAAGCTTGTCAATAATTGAATCACAACATTAACAGAATTAAGCACCCTTATAACTGCTTTTTGATATGGTTTTCGGATGATTTAATTCATAGACAAGGAAGCAATATACATAGATGTCTACACAGGATAGATATTGCATGTAATATTTGAAAGGAAGAAAGTATATCTTAATCAGGTTTATATATTTTTATCTTAGTTAAAGTCCTCATCCACTACCATCTCTAATCACAATATCTAGGTTTAGCTCAACTGTATTTTAACAAAAGAAACAAATGAAAGAATCTGTATTGCTAGTGGCAGATTCAATCCAAGTTCATGATGCAGTATGGGTAAAGACTTAGAGCCACGGAGAAAACTGATAATGAACTTTAACTCACCTCTTTTTCGTTGCCATAGATTTGAGCACAATCTATATGGCGGTACCCGACCTGCATTGAGGTAGAAGGGGCTAAGTTGATGACTGAAGTTTAGACTTGTATAAATAATTGATACCAAATTGTCAGAGCAAACAAGGACGACATCTATTTATTTCTCTGGATATGACAACTTTGTTCCTAGAAGACTTAATTGAAGCATCAAACACCTAGCTGATTACTTACCCACGTGTTCACAAATGCCTTTGAAAAATAATTCATTTTTTTTCTAAAAAATATTTAGTAAAGCAATGAATAGGATAGGTATTGAATTAAAATGATAATTTGGCACAAAAGCAAAACATAAAACAAACATATCAGTTGAATACCAGCCAATAAATATCTCATTTTTACCAATATTGAATGAAATAGAAACCTAAATTTTTTATTTCCCCTGAAACTCGAGAACAAAAAAGAACCCATTACTGCAGAAAATTAATGTTCCCAAATTTATCTTCCATTATAATGATAATAGCAAGTGAACTCCTTAATGCGACTATCATTCATCAAAAAATGAACCATCGTGGAACAAACATCAAACAAGTAGTGGCATGAAACAATTCTTAAACATAAAACACCCTAAACGCACTGATATTTTTTTATCTGTTTATACATGAAGAAGATGAAGAATTTAAAGTAAGTTCAAAGAGTACCAAAATCCATGCAATGGAAAACTGATAGAGTAAGCAGTTGGGACTTGGACAAACATACATGCACCTGCGAAATGAGACCTATATCTGTGTGTTAAATTTATACGTTTCTGTATCGTGGATATCTAAAGTGTGATAATTTAGTCTAATCACCCAAAACAATATTTCTCCGATGAACTCTGAGAAATTTCGTGGAATTCTGGTCCTATGGTGCAGAAACTTCGCAGTTAACAAAATCCATTTCAAGCAAATCAATGAAAACTACTCCAAATACGTATTTCAATCTCGCTTAAACGATTATTTAAACAAAAATGACAACCGAAGCAACCAATAGGCAAAGCAAACAAAAAGAGACCTTAATGGCAGAAGCCACGGCCTGACCGACGACACCGGGTTCAGACTGCCAGGTGCCGAGTCCGACGGAGGGGATCTTAGCGCCGGTGTTCAACTCGAAGAAGCGAATATCCTTGGCCATTACTGAGGTCGACGGCAACGCGATTTGAAAGAGGGGGAATCTCAAAGGACGAGTTGACAGAGAACGTGAGAGACTACGAGAGCAGAGACTGGCAGTATTTATTCGATTAGAATCGCCCCTTGGAAAAGCGGGAGTTTTGTTTTCTTTTGGCTTATTCTTATTGTCGTGTAACACGTGTCGTACTGAAGTTTAATTCCTATTTATGGGTTTTTTTAAT
>NW_019014659.1:1652623-1674590 GCF_000150535.2 Carica papaya | reverse complement strand
TGAGGTCAACCAAACCAGATAAAAGCATATTCATTTCTAAAAAAAAAAAAAATATGCAGGAGATATCTTGAAGAAATTAAGATGAAAGCTTGCAAATCAATATTTACACCAGTGGAAGAAAGGTTAAAACTTATAAAAGACGGAAGCGATGATTTGGTTGATACAACAAATTTCTGGAGACTTATTAGAAACTTGAGGTACTTAACAGCAACTAGACGTGACATTGTTTATAGAGTTGATATTGTAAGCAAATTTATGAAATCATCAAAACAATCTCATTGGCAAGCTATAAAGAGAATATTGAGATGTATTAAATGAACGCTTGATGATGTCTCTATTCAACTACTAACAAGATGGAATTAGTTGGGTATACAAACAGTGATTGAGCAGGTGATATTGAAGAAAGGAAAAGTACTTCAGGTTATGTGTTTAATCTTGATTCAGGTACATTCTCTTGATCCTCTAAAAAACAATAGGTAGTAGCACTTTCAACCGCAGAAGTAGAGTATATAGTAGCTGCAAGTTGCGCTGTTCAAATAGTTTGACTACGAAGGATGCTTGATGAGTTAGAACATTGATAAGATATTCCAACGATAATCTATTGTGATAATCAATCAACTATTGCCTTAATAAAGAATCCAGTATTTTATAGTCGTAGCAAACACATAGACATCAAACATTATTACATCCGTGACTTAGTAAAAGATAAAGATATCGTGGTCGAGTACTATACATTAGAATATCGAATTGCTGATATTTTCACAAAACAACTTAAAGCATATATATTTATCAAGTTAAAGAATATGCTAGGATTAGTTAAATCAAGTTTAAGGAAGGATGTTGGATAATTAAACTCGATTTAATTAATGTTAGAAATTAAAACTTCAATTAATTTACAATAAAGAGAGGCAAAGGTGAAGCAGCAACAATAAATAGAGAAAATGAACGATAATAATAAAAAATATGAAGGTAAAACGACAACCTTTCTATTTATATAAATAAATTTAAACAAAAGAGAAAAGACAAGTATGTGAAAAAAAAAACATTTAAAATGTGGGATGAAAAAAAAAATGAGATTTATTAAATTTAACAATCTAATACGTAACGAATTTAGGGTATTAGATTGAATGTTGTAAAATTTATATTTTTTTTATCAATAAAATATTAAATATTTTTTAATTTATAAATTTATTTTATAGATAATTACAATAAAATTAAATTGCAAACTGGTTTTGTAAAAGAAAATTTTCACTATCTTACGTACTTGTCTCCCCTCTCACTCTTTTTGACACTTGTATTTGTTTCCATTATATGTTTTATTTTTCAGTTAATCTAAATAGAGCTAAAATTAGATTCAGAGTTGTCATATAAGCACAGAATCCACACGTCCCCACCCGTGAAGCTGCTGCACAAAGGAAAAAGTGGAAATAGCCTTAGCACTGTCGCAATTGCCCACAGCTTTAATGGAGAAGGAAGCTTGTAATTCATAGCAATTACTAGAACAATTCTTTTTAAGCTAGATTCCATGGTCCGACATTCTCGATCTATAATGAAGAATAGAAGATACTGATGCAAAAATTCCAGTATTGGTAACTCCAGATCCTTTTATACTGCATGGTTAATTCGAGCAAAATTTTGCAATCAATGGTGTGGGGAATCAAAATCTAGGGTTTCTATTTCTTTCATCCCCTTACTTGGGCCCCCTTCATCTTGGGGAAAGGGCCCGTTGTTTTCATACAAAGGGAGCAACATAGTGAGACGAAATGAAGGAGCTGTTAGGGAGTCCAGGTACGGTAAGTGGATTAGTGCTTAGAACAGGACAATGTGCATTTGCTGCTGCTTCTATTGGGGTTATGGCGTCTGCTATTGGGTTCTCTAGCTATACTGCTTTCTGGTAATTTTATTTCCCCAATTTATTTTTTTTGTTTGATCGTATGTATTTGATAACTTCATTCCCTGCTGACGAGGTTTCCGTATTCAGAAAATTGATCAATTGATCATAATTTCAATCTGTTTCTTATAATCTCGACAGGAACTGTTTCAAGAAAATTGGTTAGGGCTACAAAAAAACCCTTTTTATTACAATTTGAATAGAAAAAGCTGTTTTCAAGTAAGATAATGATATCAAGAAATTTTGAAGGAGAATATATATATATAGAGAGAGAGAGAGAGGGAGAGAGAGAGAAGAGACAGAGGTAAGAATGTTGTACATTTCTTGATTCTGGCTAGTTATACCATTAGGGTCTGCCAGTTTTTTTTTTTTTTTTTTTTTTTTTTAGAATAGCTACAAGTTAACTAAAACACTTGCCCCTTATGGTTACGCAACTTGTATTCATGCTATTTCTAACTAATAGCCGTAGTCTTCCTGCCAACCAGGATTTCAACACATTTTCCACGTATGAATATCCCCTTTAGGATCCCATGTTCCCAAGAGAAAATGTTAGATATTTGGTCCGAAAGTCAGGGGCATCTTTGCGAGTTGTGTCTGCTGGCAGTTAGCCAGAGCACCAAACAAGTGGTTCAATGTGTCTTTTTACTAGTCTGCAGCTCTGCCCTGGATAAATGGACTTTAGGATACGCAGTTTTCCTCCTTGTCCAGCATATAGTTTCCAGACTACTTATCTTTTAATCCCCAGGAAAGTATGGGATATGAACTAGAGGAGAGCATCCATATAAAACAAATGCAATGGTTTCAGTGGCTGTACGATGACTAGTGTTATCCCAAAACTCTGCAAATGGTAACCAATTCAGCCGATCCCCAAGCTTGTTGTGGCATTTGCACCTCAATAGGTTTCAAGACATTGGCTCACCACCTTAGTTCATTCATTTACTAATAGTGAGCTCTAAAATATGTGGGTTTCACTCACTGTAGCTAGAAGAATTGTTGCCAAGAAGCACTTAGGCAAATAGAGTCTTCGTCACTCACAGTTGTAGCTGATACCACGTGCAATTTGAAAACCACATACAAAAATGTCTATCCATTGTGATTGTCGTATAAGGATGTGCCAGTGGCATAAGGTGGGCATACTTTGTAAGGCAAACCGTTACCTCTCTCCCCTTTGACTTCTGCAATCCGTCAATGATTTCCATGGAAGCATCTTTCCATGGTGCCTCTGGTACTAGTAGTAGCTGCAAAAACCCTACATAAGCTACTAATTCATGTTTGAATTCCTGATAAATGTCACATTGTTGGATCAGTTTATCCTTTGCCATTCTCTTCTGTCAGAAGAGCCTATTCTTTTAGGAAGTAGCATGTACTCTTGAGTGACCATGCAGACTCATGACATTCCTTGGGTGTCTTAGACCTCAACTCTGGATCACAGCCAACCACTAATCTGCCCTTCATATGCAGCATCTTTGTTTTCAGGTAAATTAGTGAATTTGCAGACATAAGAAGGATAAACTATTCCTTCATATGCAGTAAGTGTTGGATGAGGGTATCCTTACTCAGCTATTCTACATTAGTTTTGTGCGGACATAAGAAGGATAAACTATTCCTTCATATGCAGCAAGTGTTGGATGAGGGTTACTCAACTATTCTACAGTAGTCCTGTGCGGACATAAGAAGGCAGTGAGAGCCATAAGTTGGATTTCTAGTACCCCATGCTGTATTCTCCTTGCCTCTTTTATACCAAAAATTCATAATCTGACCCTGTAAGTTCACATAACTACCTTGGTTAGCTGTGAGTGGCATCAGGCAAGTACTTAGGACTATGATGATCTGCAGTGATGATAAACTTCCTGCCCACAAGGTACCGCATCCATTCTGGCACTGCAAATACAAGTGCAATTAATTCCTTTTGCATGCATTGATGGTAGTTGGTTGTTTTTTTTTTTGGAAATATGGTAGTTGGTTGTTAGTAGAAAAACTTTTGCTTATGAAAGTAGTAGGTTGCCATTTTTGCATTAAAACTGCTCCAATATCCTCTTCACTTATATCTGTTTCCACTGTGAAGAAATCTTTAAAATTAGGCAATGCCAAGGCAGTTGCTTGTGTAACAGCAGCTTTCAAAACTTCAGATACCTGAATTTCCACTTCTGCTTACTACAGCTTTTCAGTTTTCAACATCTTAGCGAGTGGCCCCTGATACTTTTTTATGAACCTGCTATAGTAACTGGTGAGCCCAAGAGATCTCCTTAACTGTTTCAATATCTTAGGTTGGGGCTGCTGATTCACAACAATTATTTTTTGAGGGACTCCACTTCTGTCCTAATAATAACATGTAATAAATATTCCACCTTAGTAGGGCCATAAATGCATTAAGTTCTCTTGGCATAAAAGGTGTGTTGTCTTAACCTTGGTAGGACTTGCTTGAGATGCTATTGATGTTGCTCCATTGTTTTACTGTCAGTATATCATTCAGGAATTTGGGAAAAGATGACTTTTATGGCTTCCCTTTGGACCAAGGCTCATGGAAAATACTCTGACATTTCCTGTAATGTCCTTTATAGGAGCTAGGATGCTGTGGTCACTTGATCTTTACCTCTTTTGTGTTATTTAATTCTTACTTTCTTTCTTTCAAGAAAAAATTTAATTTTTTCTTTCTGTTTTATTTATTTATTTCTTCTGCTTCAGCTGGATAACTTATCTGCTGTTTTTTTTTGTAATGTTCTCCTTTTCAATCGTTCTGGAACAAAATAACAAACTTACAAGAGAATAGTCCGAACACAGCATCTGTAAGGGCTTAAGTCAATTGGGCATTGTGTAAGCCAAAATGCATTATCAAAAGTTGACAATGCCCTTTCATTTGTCTTAAATGCAATTTTTGAACATGCTATCTTGTTCAGCCATTCCAGTGTGGTGATAATGAGACCGCAAGTCTAACTTAGAAATGATGTGGATCCCCATAACCTTTCAAAACTCTTCAATGATGGGGATAAGAAACCATCCTTAACAGACCATTTATTCAATTTTCTATAGTCGATGCACATTCTCCACGTGCTATCTTTCTTTTCCACCAGACAATTCTTTTTTTTTTTTTAGAAGAAAGAGAGAATTATTTTACCAGGGCGCCGAGGGGGTTGCCACCCAAGTACAAAACTATATAAAACTCAAGAAAAAAAAACGTATATAAGGTTTCCTAAATCCTCTTGAAAATACAGAGGCCGAAAATTAAGCAAAATACTCAAGATCTGGGACCACTGATCTTTAGTGCTTGCAAATGAAGATATGATGCCATAAAAAAATCTCCTATTCCTTTCCTTCCAAAGGACCCACATGATAACCACTGGAGGAAGGGAGACAATCTTTCTACTGGACTTGCACACCCCGATGCCATCCAAGCCAATGATTTATCTGCAATCAAGCCACTGACCGCTGAGGACAGAAGGGCAAAGATAAATTCCATAATAATTGCAGATGACAAAAGACTCTTTTTATGTAGGACAACTCCTGATTTTGGTACTTCTTTGACCATTTTCTCTACTAGATTCTTCTGCTTCTTGGTTTATTTAAGGCCTATACTGACAGTTTCTATTTGGGTCTGTCTAGAAAAATTTGGCAATCCTTAAGCGAGTGAAAGTGAATCTGGAACTTCAACACATCCTGATACTGATCAAGTACTGTTTTCTTTGCAGACAATTATCATTTTGGGTGGATTCGCTGATTGAGTCTTGAAAACATATGTGCAGTTGGGGTTTCCTGCAGTAATTTCAACATTTTATTCTCTGAAATTTCCTCTATAATGGTGGTGGATTCACCACAAACTTGCACCCATCTTCCCCTTTCGTAATGGGTCATGGTTAGCTTTTTAAATTGCCATACTAATATCATAAAAAATTGATAAGCTTTTGATCCTGAGAACAACTTTTACTTCTCCCAATGGTAATACAAGGAAATTGGTCCTGTATTGCTCTCTCGCATCACCTAACTCAATTTTTTATTAGCCTGATTGATCACATTTTTTGTCTCCTTGCCACTGCCAATATCATTGCCTTAATGAGAATTAATCTGTATCCAATTTGCCTTGGCAACACAAGCATCTATGAAGTTTTGGTTTTTGCCTGAATTCATCGGGATATATCACCATTACCTTCATTGATTTGGCTGTACTATACGGTTTCTGACTTTCTCATGCCTGGAAATTCGGGCATCTTTCTCTTTCAGCTCTTTGTACTTCACCCTATCCCCATCTTCCTCCTTTCTTGTTCCACCACTTCACGAAATGTTGCTGTCAACAAATTTGTTTGACTATGTGACCTATTTGGTATTTTTCATTACAAAACTAGCAAAGGCCTTTACTTCTTTTATTTTCGATATCAGATGGTGAAAGCTTCATGGTTTGGGTGTTTGGTTTAGGTAACAAACTAGGTTCTTTATTAGAGGGCTGTTATTGAAAGTAGACTGGATGGCAGGAAATTGGGTGGTGGAGCAGGCTGGCTGTGAGTATTAGTCACTACTAGTTACTTGGCTGCTAGATACAGTTTTGCAGGTTTCTAGTCAAGGTCTGGAGGATAAAAGGGATATCTAGGAACTCATGGAGAGTAAGAGAAAGGTTGAAGGTACATAGTGGCAAATACATCTTTTTGTCGTCGGGCTAATGCCTATGCATGTTGACATTTAGAGGCTTTTCAGTACCCCCTAGAGCTTGTAGATCTGGTTTTAAACTGGTTAGGAAATGACTAGGCTTGTATTTATTTGGTTATGAAACTTAACTCTGCAAGACATGAAAAATATCAAAATAGTCTTGTAAAAGAACCACTTTGCCACTCAACCATTTAATAATATCTAATAACCACTTAACTTCTTTCGGCTAAGCAATTGTTATTTCTCTTATTGCCTACTAATAGCCACTTTCTTCCTGCCCAATTAGGATTCAACATATTCCACATACAAGTCAGTTAACTAAATCATGTACCTTAATAATCAATTTTATACCAGTTGCTATTCAGCAGTGTTGTGGATGAATAATCTTTGTGGTTGCAGGGTTCAATGTGCCTAGTCCTTAAGCATAATTTTAGACTAGCAAAGAGAGATTTTTTTTAGAATGTATTACGTGGAGTTGGCAAACCAAATTTAATATCAGAATAATGGATTTGGAATGAAATTTACAGAGATTTCATTGATGGAACATGAGAATTGTGGCATAGTTGCAAACTTGTATATCTAATTATGAGTTTTATGCTAGTGTGTAGCAAGATCTGGAGATCCTCTCTTTTTCCTCAGAAAATTTGCATACATAAGTTTTATGTCCTTTTTTGTATTAAAAATCCCTGAGAACCTGTTTTTAACATCCTAAATTCTCTAAAATCTCTGTTAATTTCTTCCTATTTCTTTCTGTTGCTTACGAAAGCTGTTGGGTGTGGGGAAGTTGTTTACATCTTGAAAATATTCTAAAAGCATTATTAGTCAGTTTGTTGGATACTACTGATGGTGGTACCATATCATTGGTTTCAGCTATTTAATTGCATCAATGGGACTTCAACTGCTATGGAGTTTTGGACTTGCATGTCTTGATATTTATGCTTTGAGGAGAAAACGAGACCTTCAAAATCCTATCTTAGTGAGCCTTTCGTCGTTGGTGATTGGGTATGTGCTTTTGCCTTCAAAGTTACTCTATTTCTCTTTTGCTTGCTAAAAGTTTACATGGATGTTTGGTATACTTTTAATGAGATGCTTTCTAGGGAAGCAATTATCTAGCTCTTGTAGTCATCCTATTTCCAAATTGTATGCTGGCTTTTTCTGTCTGTGTGTGTGTACGTAGTTCCAAGTACTGTTCATTGCTTGACGTTGATTAAGATCCAATTTTGTATCTCGTTTAGTTTGAATCTTCTGATTTCAACAAAATAATTTTCATATCATGCTTTCTATTAATAAATCAGTATTTTAAGTTCTCTCATGCATCCACCTTATGGGTATATTTCAAAATTTTTTATGGCATTCTTTTATTTTATGTTAAGGTTTTTTTTTTTTTTTTGAAATAAAAAAGTAAGGTATATATATATAAAAACAAGGTACCAAGTGAGGGGGTACCGCCCATTTACAAAGAGGATTTATGTTAAGGTTATATTTGGAATAAATCCAGAAATATTTTGGGATTCATATGTAAAATCACACTTTCAACTATGAAGTTATGTAAGTTCGACTAGAATAATAAAAAAATGACCTCATATGGAAATTCTCATGGAATTGAAACAATGCATTTCAAATTCTAAGTGTGAATTTGCAAATGAATTCCCTTTACATACCTGAATTTGTTCCAAATAGTCCAAGTGTGATTCTTTTCATTTGGCTGCAACGATAGAAATGGAATCTCTGGCTAGAACTGGGGGGTGTTTTATTTTTTTTACCCTTGTTTTGCGGTGAGTAGCTGATCATAGTATTTGGAGGTAGTTATTCAAGTATGATTACAAGATTCTCCTTCTAGGGTATTAATATTCTATTTGCTAGTCTGAAGATGTAGATTTTGGATTCTCATATGTTGCACATGTTTTGACATCTATGTACCATTCAGCGGTTATTTTCTCATGAAAAGCTGTCTACCTAGTTTGGGCCCTGGGGGCTCTCCAACAGGAGTTCGTTTTTAATGTGAATCTTGAGGATAGTCAGCTCACAAATTATTGTTTAAAATGTGCAGGTAACGGCTCTGTTATCACTTGCAGCAGCGTGCTCATCAGCAGGTGTTATTGTTTTATACGCTAGAGATTTGAACTTTTGTAGGTCACAACATCTTCCATGCAGCAGGTTTGAGATATCTATAGTTTTGGCTTTTGTCGCATGGGTTCTGATTGCTGTATCCTCTCATGTGATGTTCTGGATCTTGGCTTCAGTTTAATCAGTGTGCGATCCCTGTTCAACAGACATATACACACTTCACACTGACTTTTATTTTGACATGTAAATTGCTTCTTTTCCTCTGCCTTTCTTCATCTTCACTACATGTTTTTTTGACGTTGCAATTTTCCGAATTTCACTGGCTTGAGTTGTGACAAATTTTGCACATTAAAGGTACTTGTATTTGTGTTAAGTCATTTTACTTTGTTCATTATTCTTACCACTAAATCTTGAAGTTAAAATTTTTGAATTCTATTGTTTAAACAAATATTACAATTTCAAAAATCTCAAGCCAGCGTATTAAATTGTTGATACGAAGTGGGAATTGCTTCAGATTTTTCCCACGCTATATTAGATGTATTCTATGCAGGTGAATTTGCTCCTATGTTTTGAGTTTCTGGTGGGACCCCTGCCTTCTGTCCATCAAGAATTCAACATGTCAATGGTCATTAACGCCATTAACAGAAGTTATTGTTTTGCTCTGTGATGATTTATTAGTTTCAGTTATTGCTTGTACTATCTCGATTGAAATGCACAGAACTTGGGATAGATAAAATCTCTTGTTTAGACATGTTAAAAGAATTTTTTACTGAGAGAATGAGAATAACATGTTTGTAAGATTGAAAAAATAATGGACGCCCCAATTCAATGTACGGAACTTCTATCTGAATTTCTATCATTGCAAAAGTTAAAATGAGTCTCAGTTAAGTTTGTTTAGCTCATCAATGGCTGCAAAACCAAGAGAACAGGCACGCAATATCAGCAATACAGCGTGTACAATTAACGTAGAGAAAAGCAATTACGAAGGCCTAACTCTAGAAAAAGGAAGACACAAGCCGAAGCATTAATAAGTTAACAGATGGCATATCACCTCTCTTTCTCTTCCTAAATGTTCATTTCCTTTCTAATTTTTTTTTTTTTCAAATTGTCTTTCATATTTATCACATCAAATATCCACCAGATAAAGAACAAATAATCAGGGAAGAGTATTGTAACAGTATCACATTACAATCTCTGGCTTCAAAATGCTAGATTTTATCTCCTTATGGGGGAGGACAACACCCCCATTGCTGTAGACTTCATCACCCACATGCACATCTTCTCCCAGTATTGTCATATTCTCAACTCTTGCCCACCTTCCTACTGTGGAATGCCAACCGATGATGCTACTGGAAATGCAAGCATGCTTCTTAATTCGGACTCCCCGCATGACTGTGCACCGTGACAGCCTAACCCCTGACTCGATTGTGCATCCTGGACCAATGGCCACATCAGGCCCGATAAGACATCCATCTTCAATAACGGCACTCTCATCCACCAAAACATTTCCAACAATGTGAGATCCAGTGGCCAGTTTTGACGACGATGTCTTTCTCAAAGAATCTAGGTACAGTCTCAACCCAGTTATGTAATCCTTTGGTTGTCCTATGTCCATCCAGAACCCAGGGAGCACCATAGCATAAAGCTTATTCTCTGCTGCAATCTCGGGGAAGACCTCTTTCTCAATTGAAGTAGGCCTCAACTGGATCCGGTCAAGAACAGATGGGTTTAAAAGGTAGATTCCAGCATTAATTTTGTTCCCTACAAAAATTTTTGGTTTCTCAACAAATTTTTCAACTTTCCTTGTTGCTTCTTCTATGACCACTACACCATATTTTGATGGCTCATCCACCTTAAAGCAAAACAAGTAAAAGCTTTATTTAGCATAAAAAACCGCCAAGCCCTATGGAAAAAAGCTACAGTGCTTAATAGGATTTACCTTGGTCACCATGATGGAGGCTTCCCCTCCATGAGAATTGTGAAACTTGATCATTTCAGTTAGTGGGTATTCACTAATAACATCACTGTTGAGAACAAAAAAGGGTTCACCAGATTCATCAATCAACTTATCCCTAGCCAAAGCAAGAGGACCTGCCGTGCCAAGTGGTTCAGTCTCCTGAGAGCAGGTGATTTTTATTTCCAGCTTCTTCTCAAATTCTTTCAAGAAGTTCAACATAACCTGAAGAAGTAATGTAACGTGAAAATCCTCAAGAGTAATATCTCATTGATTCAATTCTGTTCCACTTTTTCCCCCACTAACTTACTAGGTCATGCATTAATACATGATCCAGAACTAGAAAGTAAAATGATATGAAGCAAATGGAACGTCATTGTCAACTTTTGGATTCACAGAAAATACCTCTGGCTGGTAATTGATGGCCAAAATCACTTCAGATACTCCTGCAGCTTTGAGGGCTTCAATCTGGCCAACAAAAAATAACACACACATTTTCTTAAATTTAACTGATCATTTTACTTGGTTTATAATGAATCTAGGTATATACAACATTGACAGCCAAAAAGAACAGAGAAACAGGGAGTTAATAACACACTTCCTACAGAACCAAGCTTTACCCTGATCTTCAACTGTCAAGTTAAATTAGTATCCAGGAGAAGCATCATGCAAAATATAAAACAAGTATTTGTCTGAAACTCACTCCAATACCAACTGAAAAGTAAAAACAAAAAAATAAAAATAAAAATAAAACAGCTCAAGAAAAATTCTGTTCATATAAAGTAAATTTGACATAATAACAAGAATATTAAATAACGAGGTTTAACTTCAATCAAAAACACACACAGAAGAAGAAGGTAACAAAAAAGAACCTGATGCAGTATCATGGGTTTGTTAGCAAAATCAACCAATGGCTTTGGCATGCTGAGGGTCAATGGCCTTAATCGTGTCCCAAAGCCTCCAACTAGAATAAGTGCCTTCATGGTGATAATTCAGTTTAAGCTTGCTTTTCCCTGTATGGTAAACACCATGAGCATTAGAGAACTACCATTGTATGAACTGCTGATAGCCAACAGAAACCAGCTTCCATCAGATCTCTAGTAATTTAATTGGAAAGAACATTTTTATTGATCTTCACATATTGATCTAACAACATTTTTTTTTTCTCGCCAAAGAAATTAATGTCTTCATTAAAAAAAAAAAACAAGCGCTGAGAAAATTCTCAAACGAGATGGAAAACTAGAGACTAAATGACTCATTAAACCCAGCATGAAGAGATGAGAAAACGAATGAGGCTAACAATTAAGAATTCGAATTACAAAACCGAATATCAAGTACATAAAATTTCTAATTTCGTCAAATAGATTATCAGTACAAAATTCTCAAATCGAAACTAAGGTTAAATGAAAAAAGCCAGAAGCAAGCAATTTAAATCCCTATTTTAAGAAGTCAGAAGCGCCGGATAAGATCGAAAACACAACTCAAACTTACTGCAATAAACGAACAAAGAGAAAACAGGATCCATCAGTAAATGACATTATTTACGAAAATTCAATCACGAGGCAGGTGGATCTTGACAACTCACAGTTAATATTAGTTATTGAGCGATCTTGAGCCGGTCCAACTGGTAGCGTTCAGTGTCGATGAGATTCTCCTCATATATATCGTTTATAAACACAGTTGACCGTTATCTTTGCGGGTTTCGGACTCTGATGAATCAACCTTCTCGAGGGAGAGAGTCTTGGCTTTTTTCTGATGAAGATTACGAGACTGCGTCAGCGTCCAGCAAGGCTTTCAGACCTCACCGAAATCTCCCCTTCCTTGTTCGATTTTCTGGTCTTTCCCCATAAGATGCCGCTGGTTTGATTTCGGGTTTCCTGGTTTTTGATTTACTTGTCATTGACTTATCTTCCGTTCCAATTTTTCGTTAACGAGTTCATTATAAATTCTAATTGCAAATAATCAATTTTTATGAATTAATTAATTTAAGAAAATTTTGAAAATGAAAAAAATACTAAACAAATAAAAAAAAAATTAATTAATTTACAATATAAATAATTATTATTTTTTGTCGGCATGTAAAAAATTATAAAATATTTTCTTGTTTTGGGGGGGGTGGGGAAGAAGAGCAGCAAAAGTCACGGGAAAAACACGTGACGACTTAACTATAAATACCGACCAGCTTTCTTCAATCACACGCATACTACGATTTACAAATCTCTCCTGCAGATACCTTCTCAAAACCTCCCAAAAGTCCTTCTAGAAAAAACAAGAATGGCCACAACCACACCTGACTTGCCATTGGACTGAAAACCCTAACAAGCTACGGTGGTCCGAGCTTGCTGAGGACGACAATGGTGATGATCTCAGCTTCCCCTCCTCCCTCCTACCAAGGTAATTAGATCCAGCAAGAATGGATGAACTAGGCACCCCCATTACTCGAATATGCAAAGTTTGTATCAGGATCAGTATGCATGCTATCAAGTGTTGGTCATGGGCTAAGTCTAGTGACTCGGTGAACGAGGATTTTGGCAGTAGGCTTAAAATGGTTTCTACTGAGGAAATCGTCCTAGGGAAACCTAGGGTTCATTGGTACTTTTCTGCTATTTGACTCCTCTTATATATTTTCTTTTGACTTAGGCAATGACAATTTGGTTTCTTTATCTATTGATTGGTTAATCATAAGAAAATTTATCATATGAGTGTGTTTGATTGTGTTTTTCTGTACTTGTATGATTACTAATTTAAAGCTACTTGGATTTGAGATCTTGATAACCACAAATTAATTTAAAGCTAGTTAGAATTTGTGATGCCACTGATATAAGATTTTTTAATTTGTTTGGTAAGAACTCATCATCTGCTTCTCTCGTTCTGTGAAGTACCAGTCGAAACTGTTGCTGCTCCAACATGAAATTTAGATTTGGAACTCGATATTTCTGGTGAGGAGCCTAGAGTGAGGAGCCTAGAGTGATGAGCCCACAAACAGATAGCGTGCTATTAGTTGTTTTGGCTTTTAGAAAAAGCAATATTGCGAGCTGCTAGAAGATTGGAATTGTCTTTATTCACTCTTCTTAGATATGATTGTTAAGTTCTTCAAAGTATCGATTCAATATCTTTCCTGGAGTGAAGAGGGAGAAACCTTGTACAAGTAATTTTAGAATTTTTTTATAGGCCAAACTGCAGGTATGAAACTGATCATAAAAATGAAAATTGAAAAGATAAATGTACCAGATCAAGTCTAATTTTCTGTTTACAGTGTTATACTATGGTCTAAATTGTTTCCTTTGCACTTCAATTCTTCTAATATTTAGATGACAAACAAGACAAGAAGCAGAGGAAGCTAAGAATGGAGATGAATCAGCGGGACAACTAGGGGCAAAAGGTGCTGTTCTATGATATGATGAACATTGGACATCCAAGTGTCCTTACAAGGACCTTATGCAACAAACTGAAGCCTCGCATAGTGAGACTTCTTCTGCTGATGATGTTGCTGCTTCTTATAGCACAGAAAATATCCGTTATATTCCGCCAAACATGAGAACCAGAGCCAACAAAAGCAGCGGGTAAGATATGAAGCGCAGGAATGATGATAACTCACTTAGCATCAGCAATCTCTCGGAGGACACTCATGAGCCTGATTTGCACAATTTCTTCAGCTGATTCGAGCCAGTGGCTCGTGTGGTTTGCTGCTGCTTATCGCAAGACTGGTGCGAGTAGAGGGTTTGCTTTTGTGATTTTTTATGACAAGAAAGATGCTTGAGAGAGAAATTGACAAGCTCTTAATGGATATGGTTATGACAGTCTCATCCTCAAAGTTGAATGATCAGCTCCATATCAAACAAAAATTAGTTTGTTTCTATAGGAGGAAACTCTGTATATCATTTGTTAGAGATGCAGGATACAATCAATACCATTTACTTCAACCGTCATTTTGATATATATTAGAATTGGTATTTCTTTTTTGTTCTTGTCCTGAATAAGTCATTGCACGGCTGATTTCACTAACATTGCCACATGGTAAATTCAATAGTTATGTGAAGCTATCCACTTATTTTTGACATCTTGGCTCTGAGGATGATGCTTTATTGTCTCCAATCCTATGCTAGAATTTGGAAAAGAAACTATGAAATAACCTTGAAATTCAAGTCTTCTTGACTGGGTGCTTTATTTTGCTTTTAAGTTAATGATACTCAAATTGAGTGTATGTGAACATAAAGTCTGGGAATACAGGAACTCTGGTTCTGTTAGCATAGTTGGGTTTTAACAGAGAACCTCTAGGGACCTCAAATTGGTCCATTTTGATGGAAAGAAATGGTCCAAATCATTAGAAACTTTGGAGAATCATTGGAAAATTGATTAGGAGTTCATGTACTGATGATACGTACACCTAGGTTATTCCTTGCTACGTTTTTCCTCAGAACTAGGCTTCAGAAACCTCTCCTCTGACAATGCTAATAATATATTCTATTTCATCAGCAACTTCTTTCATCGAAGGCCGATTCTTCCTGCGTTCATCCAAGCATGATGCTGCCAGCAATCCTAATGACTTCATTGTTTCCAGTTCTAACTTTGTAGCTCCCTTCTTGATGACTGGATCAACAACCTCCATCAGCCTCTCCTCATCCATTACCTTTTTGATATACACCACCAAGTTTACGTGTTCTTCTTCTCTATTAAAATCAATAGCCTTCTCTGATGTGAGTAGCTCCAGCAAAACAACTCCGAAGCTATAAACGTCACTCTTATCCGTGAGCTGAAAGTTGCGGTAATATTCAGGGTCAAGGTATCCTAGAGTTCCTTGTGCACAAGTGAAGATGTGACTGTCATTGTTTGTTTCGGTTATCTCAACCAGCCTAGACAGCCCAAAATCAGAAACTTTAGCATTCAATTTCTCATCAAGCAGAATGTTGCTTGATTTCACGTCACGATGGTAAATGGGCGGCACAGCTGCAGAGTGGAGATAAGCAAGACCCTCTGCAGTCTGGTGGGAAATGCGTAGGCGGCACTGCCAGCTGAGAGGAGCTCGTTTGCCGGAGAATTGGCAATGCAGGTGCTCAAATAAGGTTCCGCTAGGAATGAACTCATAAATCATTAGAGGCTGCTCAAGCTCAACACAACAGCCAAGGAGTCTTACAAGGCTCCTGTGGTTAACCTGACAAAGAATCCGAACCTCATTGAGGATTTGATCAGTGCCCTTGGTGTTTCCCAGCTTGGCACGCTTGATTGCTGTTATGGTTCCATCCTCAAAAACGCCTTTGAACACCTCCCCAAACCCACCAGAGCCTATGAGATTGTCTTTGGAAAAGTTGTTAGTTGCCCTTGTTATCTCTCTCCCTGTAAATACCCTGGCTGATTTCCCATTGTTTTTGGCATTCAAAATTTCTTCCCTCTTCTTCACTAAATTCCTCTGGGTTTCTTTCTTCTCCCTCTGTTTATGCTTTTGCACTAGGATTCCTACCATGGCGGCTAGCAAAATTCCACCCCCAGCAAGGCCAGCACCTTCTCAAGCCAGTCACAAAGAAATATCAAATAAGTACTTCATAGATACATATACACACATAGTTTACTATTGATCTAGAACATACCTGCAAAAACTGCTGTCTTCTTCTTCTTCTTCTTCTTCTTGCAATGTTTCCCGTGTTGACACTTCCCGCCTGAACAAACAAAACCCCATTATGGTTTTTTGATAAACTAAAAAATGTCACATAGATTTCAATAACTTTCCTTAAAAGCTTAAATTGATACAGAATAAGACAGTCTTCTCTTACAGGCAACGCCATTAAACTTTAACACGTGAATCAACCACAGATTCATCCAATCTTGTGTGCTGAAATTAATTACAGAAAAAATGATATAGGAATAGCAAGGAACTACTTACTTTGACAGAGTCCATTAATGGGATCCCACTTGAACCCAGGATTACAGTAGCACCTCTTTTGCCAAACATTTGCAGGATCAGACAAACACTTTGAATTCAACAACGCACTGCAATCCATCGGAATCTTGCAAACCGGTTCAGGTGGCAAAGACCACTGTAATTCCAGCGCAGGCTCAGGCCATTTCTTCCCTGCCGCTGCACCAACTTTAGGGTTCAGATTCGCAAAGCTCTGATACGCCAAGCACCCTCCGCTCTCAACCTTGATCACACTCTGGGACTCGCTGGTCTTCAACGTACAACACACCGGAGCATTGATGCACGCCGGTGCATTATCCTCGATGTAGCTGTGACACACGTTACTCGGCGAACAATCCACCTGTCCCTGCAACTTCGACGTCGTATTACCCGTACAGTTGAGCAACATGATGGTGTTGCTAGTGGCGATGTCAAAGGGAAGACTCTCATTAAGCTGGAAACCTTTTCTGATAATATCACTAGAAATGCAAGTGTTCCCGGCGAACCCAGGTGGTTGGATGATGATCCGCTGAGTCAAGGGATTGATAGACGTGATCCTGTAGGACGACGAGTTGAGAGCTTCGAACAAGGGTGTGCCTGCGGTGCACCGGATCTTGTAGGACTGGTCGCCGCAACTGGGCTCCGTGCTCAGTGGGTACGGGACCGGAAAGCTGCCGCAGTTGCCGCAACGTTGCATGGAAATTGCGAGCTCTGCGCATGAGAGTATTGTCAGTAAAAGAAGGGCTGGATATACTGGGAAGACATTATTTTTCTTCTTCTTAATCTCCATTGATGAATGACAATGTTGGGTTATGGGTATGGAGTGGGTGAGGTTCCAGTGATTTTGTTTGTTATATACGTTGAAAATATGAAGAGAAAAATAGAGAGAGGTTGTGAAGAAAAAAAACTTCTTGTATGCGCCAAACTGAGATTGTGTTTCTTATTAGTTTATTTGTACAACTACATTTTCAAATACACGTACAGAGGTTGTAAAGTTTACACACACACACACACACACATATATATATATATATATATATATGCGTGCGTGTGTATCTCATTTATTTGTTAAATTTGGAAAAGTTTCATTTCAATAATATAATAAAATAATTTGTTCTATTTCATGCTCCGCAACATAAAAATAAATTAGTTTGTTTTTGTATATATTGGTAATTTGGTAAATTTGTTTTTTTTTTTTTGCAAGTGAGGTGACATAATAATTGCAATGTGTGGAGGACCAAACTCAGTTTCGTACATTGCATGCACACAGCTTGTTTTGGAATCCACAAACTAAACTGGCTTCCTGTTTTCCAAGTAAGATTTGTTTTTGGAGATTCAGATTTCATTCACAACATATATTAAACATTCACGTGCCTTCCCCCCCAACACAACATATCTATCCCCCTAAGAATGCAAGCCTTAATAACTCTTATCACAAATTAATAATGAGTTAAAAATTTAATTTAATTTTTGTATTCTTCTAACGGATTCAATGAATTGATAAATAATAAAATAAAATAACAAAAAGACTTTGGAATATTTCTAACATATCCTTTGCATGTTTCCCAACTTCGATTAACAAGTAAATTAAGATTAAAAATCGTGTAATTTTGTTTTAATTATAATCCCAAAAACCTGGCTTCTCCCTCTTAACAACCATCTGAATCGTAAGTCCCAAGAAATTTAACCACTTCAACGTGCAACTATTCCTCTCTCATTGGCGGGTTGATGCCTCCAATGCATGAATTCATACAATAAACTTGGCCCCTCGCATTGGTCAAGACTTCTGAAATCCCACGGCACATGATTTGGTTTGCACTTTTGGAGAAACTAGGCGTATGTATGTATGTATGTATGTATGTATGTACCTATGCATTTGTATGCCATTAAAAAAAAAAAAAAAAAATTGTGTTATGTGTATCATCATAATGACAATATTAACAACTTGTTCAGAATTTGTACCTCTTAATCACAATAAATTTTAAAATTTTTTGGATTTGAAACATTAAAAAATATCATATCTAACCCTTCAATCAAAAGTATGTGATAGAACAACATTGTCTAATATATATATATATATATATATATAATGAAGCAACTCTTATGATAAAACTTTTTTATTCTCTTATTCTAATAAATTTTTTTAAGTTCTTAAACGCACTAAAAACTTTAATACTTTGTATGTGCAATTAACAATTAATTATCATCTTGATCATTTTTAATAAAATAATCTATGTATATTATTCATCAAATGTATATGAATACACGTTTAATTTTAATCTCATTCCAATGTTTTCTCTAACGTGGAAAGAATTATATCTTACTAATAAATTTATAAAAAAAATATTTTATCAAATCGAGTATTATTAACAAGATGCATTAGTGAATGTATTATACTAAAAATAAGGTACTTTAAACCAAATAATTATTCGTTAGTCTTAAGAGAATAAAAATGATCTTTTTGCACAACGAGTAATCAAACAACCATGGGAGTGGGAGTGCTTAATAGATTATGTATTTTATCCGTATAAAATCTTTTTAAAATATTTTCTATATATGTCGATTGATGAACATTTGTTTTGAAAAAAACTATTTAAGAGTATCAGTTGCACTTAAATCATCTAATTTTATATCAGACAATTTCATTATTCTAGTTTCACTTTCTTACAAATACTCTTTTATGTCATTTAGTATTTAAACTACAGGTCCAAAAATTTCGATTATTTAATGAGTTCACTTCTGTTTGTATCATATCTTTCTATTTCGACCAATCATTTCTATTTCAATATTTCTTGACGGATTTAAGTTCAATATCTTTATCATTTTTTTTCTATAATATTGTGCAATATATTACATGAAAAATATTATAGACAATTATATTTTTACAATTTGAATATATTCCTGTAGTGATATACTTTATTAAGATCTCATTATTATTTTTTAGTTTCCTAAACATTTTTTTTTCTAGTTTTGTAACTAATTATGTTACTAGGCTCTTCAAGAGCACCTTTCTTTTAAGCTCATGAAAATTTACTTACTTGACCCAAGATTTTTTTGGTTATTTAATGGATACCCATGTGAATTCTCAATTATTATACGCATATGTTGTATAAAATTAGAAACCTACACAACACTAATTGTAAAAAGATACGATTTTTCGTGAGTGTATAAAAAAGAAACTCTTATTATAAAAATATACGATCGTTGGTGAGTATATATGGGAGAAACAAATTATTTCTGTTTAATTAAAGAAACAGATGTCAAACTAAAAAATATATATTACTATTTTTTCTCTCACGTTAAGTAAAAATTATAAACAAACTTAAATTTTATGGTGTAAAAATTACCCAAAATTCTAGTAGTATTTAAGAAAAAACATAAAACGTCAACAATTAAAAATTATTCTATGTGGGTAGAAATACAAACATTTTTTTTTCTATTAGTTCTGTATCAAAATTAGTTCTAATATTTTTTAATCGTAGTATCAGAATTTAATTGCTTAATCATACTACAATTTGAATTAGGTTGATTGAATTTTTTTATGATGATGAATACAAATGACATTGTTTTTTTTTTCACATATATATTTTTTTATTAAGAATTAGTAACCCTATTTTTTTTTTTCTTCTGTGTCCAACACTTAATTAAGCATAATTAGTGAAACCCAGAAAAACTCCAAATAATTTGTCTTGCTGTTAGTGGCAGAATGAATCAAAAAAAGGGGGAAATCGAAAAAAAAAACAATGTGTCTACGTGCAGTGTATGCATAGAAGGAAAAAACTGGGAGAGAGAAAAATTTTGAAGATATATATATATATATATATATGTATGTGTGTGTATATATATATATATATATAGAAAACCAAAAAGAAAATAGGAGGATGATGCACTGTGTGTGCCAGAAGAAAAAAAAAACAAGTGCACTGTGTGTGCCTGAAAGAGAAGAAAAAATAGAGGGGGAGAAAGAAGGAGATTAAAGATATATATACACACACACACACATATATATATATATATGCCAACTCTTTGCAGAGGAAAACAAGACACCCTCTATTTTATTATTATTTTTTCTTCTTTTTTCTCTCATCAATTTTGTTTTTTTCTCTTTAGAAAGAAAAAGAAAAAAAAAACGAATTTTGAGATCGAGAGTTGAACTCCCGCTTACTAAAAAAGCACTTTAACCGAATGAACCACGCCGTGAAGTTTTATGTATTTGAGCATATACATTAGTCGGAGTATGTGTATCTTAGTAGCATTCAATGTGTACATACTATTTTATTTATTTGGACGATATATTAGTATTTTGTTATGTTGTTTAATCATCATTATATTAATGTATATTAATTAATTTATGTACATTAGTTAGTTATATATTTTTTGTTAAGTCGAGATAACTACGTATATTTTGTAATATTTTTTTATGCTAATTAGTTTATCAAAATTAAAAGGTTACATGAATATATTCTATTTAATTTTTAGTTTATTATGATAATTAAAATAAAATTTTGATAATTTAATTATAAAAAATCATGCTTAATGTTCATTTTTTTTATATGCTTGTAGAAATAGTAACTAAAACATGATTACTGATTCGTCCATCAACGAGAAGTTAGATGAGATAAATTATGATATATGACATAACAAGATTTAATATTTTCTTAATGAGTGCGATGTTTTGTAAACTTTAACCACTACTGTACTTGAGCCAAAAAATATCAGTAGTAACTGGTACAATAAGGATCTGGTTGTATACTAGGAATGTTCCAAGAAGGATCGTTCTGCGTGTTATACTATGTTGTATTGCATACATAACGATCTCATTGGAGAGTTTGAGAGTTGTTTCATAGCTAAGGATATATGGAACAAGTTTAAGGTCACTTTTGGCCACACATCCGCTATAAGGCTCTATACCTTAAATTTAAAGTAGATAAAGTATGAAATGGATTCAAAGTACAGTATAACTAAACACTTACATGTCATGAGTGTTATAGTTCGTGACCTTAAAGTTGGAGGGTTTGACATAAGATATCAGGAGCATGTTCTAAATGTGATTCGTTCACTTTCAGATGAATTTGAATGTTGAAAAAATTTTAAACTCCTGGTGATTCATAGTGAACACACTAATACTTTCTCTAAAATTGCAAGGCACATTGAGATAGAGATTAAGCATCAAAAGGTGTTTAATCCTTCCAATGTGGCATTTGTTGTCCATGGGGTCTTACCCAAGGGAAACAAGCCTAATTATGCTAAACAATTTAAGAAAGGTCGACGCCTCTTTTAAACTAATGGACCTAAAGGTGGTGCAGCCAAACAACATAAGCCTAAGGGCCATAGAGAGAAAAATGTAGTGCGTATGAAGTGCTACAATTGCAACAACAAAGGTCACTTCGTTCATGATTTTTTCGATTCGAAGAATATACCTTTCTTTATTTTGTCTCTTGATTTATTTATTTGTTCTCATGCAGTAGTTGCTAAATTCTTTTCTTAATGGGATTGCAGATACAGGAGTAAGCAAACATATAGTTCA
>NW_019014659.1:1624228-1637432 GCF_000150535.2 Carica papaya | reverse complement strand
AACGGAGCAGATAGAAAATGATAATTCCTGCTTTGTGGACACTACTCACTAGAAATTTGTTTCAAATGTATGCAGATTCAATAGGGCCCTATATAGCTCAAGGAGCAGATTCTGTTGTTTTATCTGATGCTATATTTAATAAAGAGGCAATGCATCAAAAGGACTTCAACAAGATATTTCAACTTGCCCGTATTGCTGCTATGTGTGGCAAAGAAGCTGTAGAAAAGTAAGTTTTTGCTTTTTCTAATACAAATTAGCTGGTTTTTCTCTTTCTTGGCCGTTTTGGCCATGTTAATTTTTTTTTTAGTTTAAGGAGAACTTATGGAGCAGTTGAAATAAACAAAATTATTTAGTATTTGGGCTGGTGGATTAGATAGTTAATACCATTATTGGTTTCAGATTACAGACTTAAATTATATAAAATTTGAATCCAAAATCTCGGTTCTAATAATTCATGAAGAAAGTTATAATATTTCCACAATTCAATTAGATACAAAATCTAGAGATCTCATTTTCTTTGTGTACTTGTAGAGAAGGTTTTTCGTTTCTGTTGTAATGCAATCCCCTCTCTTTTTTTTTTTTTTTTTCATTTTAAGGAATTAGTTAGTAATCCAATAACAAGTAAGAGTAGTGGATAGTACTCAAATGAAAGGAAGAGAAGAACAAACCAATGCATCCTATCAATATTGTAATGCATGCATTGTTTTGTTGTATTAAATCCAAATGTCTTTTTCTTCACCTAGCTACAAAAATGAGATTTTATACTTTATATAAAATTTGGATATATAATCTTGAAAAATAAAAGTCTTGAAAGGAAAAGATTAATAGAAATTCCTAATTACTTTAATTTTAATTTTCAATTTGTAAAGTGTAGTTAAAATAAAGACTTAATTTTTTTGTGATCTCATTGTACCATGCCCTTTTTTCTTCTCATTCGATGTACTATGCTAGTGAACCTAACCTACTATTGAATCAAATGAGTTAAAATTAAAGTAAATTTTTTATTTAATTTTAATGAAGTAAAAAAGTAAATAAAAAAGGTATTATAGGTTATAAGGTCACTTTTGATTCTAAAATTTAAAAGAGATTTGAAAAAAAAAGAAGGAATTAAAGGAAAAAAGAGAGAATCAAAGAAATGATTTTTCAATTTTTTACATATTCATTTAGAAGAAGTTACATGACATACTTCTTATTATTTTTAGTATTAGTTTACTCGACAGTTTTCCAGTGAATCCATTGTGTTGATTTGAGATCATGCCTGAGATGGGCAGATGTCAGAGATACTGAATTGATTTCTTTTTCTACTTTTGTCATTCTATTTTCTTAGTACCACCTGTAATAATTAATGCAAATTTTTATTCTTTCAAGTGGTATTTTTGCTTATCGCTTTTATTTTCAAAAATTGAAACTTGTGAAAGTACTTTAGAAACATATGGATTAAAAAAGGAAAATATTTCATTTAGTACCTTCATGCCTACTATAACTAGTTATTTCGATTTTCTCCTAACTGCTTTGATTATAATCTCAGCACTATTTATTGGTTTTGAACTTTTATTTTTGTGACTGAAAATCTGTATTTTCCTTTTTTAATGGAAAAAGCAAGGGAAGATTTTTAGTTGGTTTGTATAATTTTGGCTATATGACCGAGCGATAAGGTGGGGGACTGCAAATCTTTTTTTCTCCTGTTTAAATCTGAGTGTTATCTGATTAACAAAAGATTCGAAATTCCCTATTCTATTTGCTGATATAACTCAACAAAATTTTCCCCAACAAAAGCAAACGTAGGTAAGTAGAAATACTAAGCCATTTTCAGACTTACTAGCTTTAGAGAAAAGCTAATAATAAAGTAATATGGGTAAAGGCTTATATGGCAAAACATAATATAGGAAAAGATTAATAATAATTTCCAAATTATATTCTAACACCCCAAAATCTTCTTGATTTTATCTCCTCTAGCTTTACAATCTTGGGAAGAAGGAGCAAACAGTGTGATAGGCGGGAATTACTTTTGATGGCATTTGGATTTTGTGGTTGGAATGGATTGTTAAGGCCCCCTATTTAGTAATGAATATTTTTAAATTTTTATTTTCTAAATTCATGTATATTTATCATATTTAGTTAAAAATGAAAACAAAAGTTGAAAAATGATTGTAAAATTATGGACAAAAAGATGTTTTCAAACTCATGCTATATTTTCATTATGTTGCAAATATTATTTTCATTTTCAATAATTATTCATATTTTTTTATGCATAAAAGTATACGAATTTGGATATAAAAATTAGAAAATATTTTTATAATAGGGCTTAAAATTTTCAATCAGGATTTAAATGACCACATCTTTGGGACACGTCGGTGTTTTATAGTAGGGCCTAAAATTTTATTTCCATTCTCAATAATTACTCATGTTTTTTTGCATAAACATATATGAATTTGGAAATTAAAATTAGAAAATATTTTCACAATAGGGCATAAAATTTTCAATCATTGCTCAAATGACCACATCTTTGGGATGCATTGGTTCTTTTTATTTTTTCCTTTGTAGGGTAAGACCCATGGTCTTGTAGGTGTTTCTTTTGTCCTCGTCTTGAAGGGATTTGGTTGATCTCTTGTCTGGAAGCATTATTCTTTTTCTTTTCCCGTTCAACTTTTCTATAGGAGGATTTTTTATCATTCATTTATGCACTGCATTCCTCTGTCTTTCTAACAATATTTCTTATTTTATCTAAAAAAAATCCCAGTGTAGGTTTTCTTTAGGCCAAAACTAGTGAGCTTGATAGTTGGATGCAGAAAGCCAAGAAAGTGCCTGCGAGATCAAGAAGTACAGCTTAATTAAGGGAAAACTCTTATTTTCTCTTGGAAAATTTATAGTCTGGATGTTATAGCTTATGATCTAAAACCATAGAATTGGCCTATTTCTAGAATCATATGACCAATACTGAAAGTAAAAGGAAAAAGATTCCCGAAATCTAGTCCACTATGGATTAGTTATTAAGTAATTCTAAATAAGGAAACTAACTATGTCAGAAAGCGTATTTCTTTTTGGAGAAGTAGTCAGCTACATGATATGCATTCCTAGTTTGAAACCAAGGAATAAAGTGAGCCTTGTTTGAGAATGTATCCTCTACTAGAAATATGATGATGTCCCAGTTGGTTTGATTCCTTGTACTTTTCTGTGCTACTTTGGTCTTTAGACTCCTGGGGAGTTTTCAATTGTAGACCTCATTTCTGTCTTGTTAACTAGTATTTTCCTAGCAGGAATATGGTACCAGCTCTTTTTGGAAGGTAAAAACTTCCACCAAGATAAAAAGTCTTTTGCTTTGATAGCAGTTCTTCACTGCATAGCACAAATGACTTATTGCAGGGATGTAGACGGAAGAAGACTTTATCTCCTGATATTTATATAGCGTTTCTTGTAGTTCAGAGACTAGTAGGCAACCAATTTTACACTCTGGTGCGGTTCGACCGACCTGGAACAAGGTCTTTTACTTATTAGGGAATTTTGGATCTGATTTGCTACTTTAGAAACCCTAATTTCTGAATAATCTATGGGGGAACGGGAGGAGCAAGGAGCAAAAAGCCTTTGTCAAGGGTTTTGCTTGTCTATGGGTTTTATGATTGCATGATACTGACAGGATCTTCTTTAGTGTCTTCTAACCCTATATTACATTTGGGAGAGAGTAATGTTCTTGCTCTCATTGTGGGCTAACACTAATCACTATTTTAGGACAGTCAGGAGCTGGGTGGGTGCATCTTTCTCTTTGAGGACGACGGTCATGAGTTGCTCGCTTTTCTTTATTTCCTTCTCTTGTCTCTTTTAGGAGAGTATTCTATTCTCTCCTATTTCTCTGTCTAAGGAAATCTTCTATTTTTTCTTAAAAAAAGGAAGACTCTAAAATGAACCCAAACTGAAAGTTGCAAAAGGCTATAGAGATTGTGTTCTATGCACATAACAAACAATCCCAAATAAGAAGATAAACTCTAATTACCAGAGGAAGCTTAAGTCACATTATAAGAGGAAACTAAAACAAAATTCCAATATTAGTTTTATTTTTTCGAAACTATTAACTTCCTAAAACTACACATGTTAGGAATGGTGGTGCACTTCATTTAGTTTTGAGTGAATTCCAACCTATCTTGATATCATACAGGAAGCGGCAAGACATCTCAAATTATTTGCTAAGCACATAGCAAGCAGTATTTACCTGCATAACCTTTTATGCAACAGGATGGATTTATGTTCTCGAGAAACATAACAAGATGATGGAAAATGGAGGTAAGACTCTTCTTCCGCCAATGGGTTTTTATGTTGCAAATATATAAGTTCACTTTGCTAGATTTATGTTCAGACTCTTTGAGTATTCCATAGTCTGTCAAATATTAGTCTAATAGTCCCCCAGTTAGCTACAATCCCTCATGATTCACTGGGCACTACAGGTAGATTAGTGGCCGGATAGTGGCAGTGTCTCCCCAAATCTTCAACCTTGATCGCATAAAAACCTAGTCTCCCCCTTTCCATCACAAACAGGGCTACCAGAATCTAGAACCTGTTTATGGACTGATTTAGAAAGATGCAACAGAACGGGGAGAAGGACGAGAATAAGACCAGAAGGAAGATAAAGAGGGATAAGGCTTGAAAAGGGGTAAACAGAGATGGGGAGTCATTTTATTTCTTTTCCTTTCTTGCTTTTCCTGCCTCTGTTGTACTTATTTTTAAATGTATCTTGCGATTTATTCTCCTGCAAAATTTGGAATTAATCAAAATTATGTTTTAATTTCTAACTCCATATAATGTTATTCTTTTTTTTTTCTTTCCTAGTATCATTGATTGATATAATAAAAGATTTGGTTGCTAGATATTATATCATTTTTGCATAATTTTTTTATTGTATGAGGTTAATATTTGATAGATAGACATCGTATCATTTTCTTTTGAGATATTGCTGTAAAATGATTTCCATAGTCAGTTGCTGTAAAATGCATAAATGCAGCATGTGATAAAAATGCAGGCAACGAGCTGCATCTTTGCCGGTGTTAGCAGCCACATTAATGGTTGCGATGTTTTAACGACTCGCCGATGTTTTAATATCACTCATAATGTAGTAAAACATGACATAACTAATCACGTTGAACCAGACATATAGTTCTTCAAAGAAAAGTTGAATAGTGGGTTGATTTGTACTCCATATGTGTTAACAACTTGCTGGTGTTTAAACTAAAAGATAAAGTAATCTTGTGCTTAATCGATTATTGCCAAACTGAGAATGAATATAATCCATATATCAATTTGAGAGAGTGTTAAAGAAACCTAAATTAGGACTTTATTAGGGTAAATGTTATATTGGTAAAATATACTTGATCTTTGTAATTAACATTATTTCCTTTTATGGTAGTATTTGCATATGTATATAGAGTCTTAATATTCAATAAAATACAAAAATAACTCAACATTCTTTCTTCCATATTATATTAGCAAATTTAGCTTATATTTGAATTAATATCATTCTATGTTCATAACTTTAGTTTTTATACTAGCATTGTAATGATATTAAAATAAATATTGTTGCAGAATTAAATAAAAGATTCCTCCCTGATGAAAAGGAGGTGAGAACTCTTATTACAAAAAAAAAAACTATTAGCAGATAAGTATATGTTTTGTTTTTCTTAATTTGTTCTTGACTCTTAACATTGTCTGTAAGACTAAAATGACCATGAATGGATCGATGGGCTCTGCATGCCTAAAAGTTATTTTGCCTCTAATTTAATTAGTAGAGAAATCATTATGATTCCATGTTAGCTCTAACAAAGAATCTTTTACCAGAAAATATATATATATATATATATATCATGTAGGAAGATAACAAGAACAAGTCCTCAAATGGTTAAAGTCCATATCCTCCACATTTTCTTCTGTTTTGAACATTTTCAGGAGTTTTATGGTCAGCATTTTAGTGAAGGAGAAGAGGGTTTGTCAAAGAAAGTTTGCTCTGTCAATATGCTTTTTGGAAAGAAGCAATGGGGTGCACCCAGCTGTATGTAAGTACTGTGTAATTTGTGTAATTAAATTTTTATTATTGCGTGTAAAGTTTTTATTATCTTTAAGTAAACCATTAATTCAACTAATTATTTTTTTAATAAAAATTTATATATTTATTAATTAGGTATTAAAATAAAAACACAAAAAAAAAATAGAGTTTAATTTGAATTTACAATTTTTTTCTTTTTATAGAAAATCACTCATTCAGATAGGTAGATATTCAATACTTAAATTGAAAGTAAAACTTTTAATTTTAAGAATCGAAAGAAAGATGAGGGCCAAATTATAAAACAAAAAAAAAAAAAAAAAACTGGGGACTAAATTTGTAATTTAACTTTAAATAAATTATGCTTTTTAATAAATACCGTTTCAAATCGGGAAACTTAGCCTGCCAACCCACTCTTCCACGCGCAAACCTTCCCTCTTGAATAAACAAAACCTACCACAAGCTTTAAGCAAATCAACAATGGCGACGCCCAACCCCCAGCAGATCCAACAATTCCTTTCCTCCGTTCTCTCGCAGCGCGGCCCCTCCTCCCTCCCATATGCCGAGACCTACAAGTACCAGATTCGCAAGCACCTTCTCGACCTCATCGCCGTCTACCCAGCTCTCGAGCCCAAAACCTCCACCTTCACCCACAATGATGGCCGCACAGTCAACCTACTCCAGGCCGAGGGCACCATTCCTATGCTCTTTCAGGGTGTCACCTACAACATACCGATTATTATTTGGCTTCTCGACACCTACCCTATTCACCCTCCTTGCGTTTATCTTAACCCAACTCGCGATATGATTATCAAACGCCCACATCCTTATGTTACCCCCTCTGGTCTTGTCTCCATTCCTTATCTTCATAACTGGGTTTATCCTTCTTCCAACCTTCTTGATCTCGCTAGTAATCTCTCCGCCTTTTTCTCTCGCGACCCACCTCTCTACTCCCAGCGCCGACTCCAGACTCCTTCCTCTTTTTCCGCTTCCTCCTCTGGTTATGGATCTGTTGGACAATCCCCCTCTCCCGCGGTTTCCAGTCATGTTCTCGTTCAGCAGCCGCCCAAGGCCTTCCCGCCGTCGCCCTACGGGGGAAGCGTCGCCGCCGGGATGGTTCGCCAGGAGCAGCAGAAGACAGATGAGGCGGGGGAGGTGTCCAGGAGGAACGCTATGAATAAGATCGTAGAGATGGCTCACGGAGACCTGGTGGCGATGAGGACAGTGAGGGAAGCTGAAACAGAAGGGCTGTTGAGCGCGCAGGCTGTGCTGAAGACGAGAGAAGAGAGAATCAATAAAGGGTTGAAGGAGATGCAGGATGAGAAAGAAGGGTTGGAGCAGCAGTTGCAATTGGTGTTGATGAACACCGATGTGTTGGAGGCTTGGATCAAGGAAAACGAGAGCAAGACGAAGAAACTCGAAGATCTTGATGCCGGAGATAATACATTTGCTTGCATAGACGCTTTGTCAAACCAAATGTTGGATTGCACAGCCGCTGATTTGGCTATTGAGGATGTGGTATATTCCTTGGACAAGGCCCTTCAGGAAGGTGCAGTGCCTTTTGATCAGTACTTGAGGAACGTGAGATTGTTGTCTAGAGAACAATTCTTCCATCGGGCCACAGCTTCCAAAGTTAGCGCCCACCAGATGCAGTCTCAGGTTTCTGCCATGGCTGCTAGGTTGCACCATTATGTCTCATGAAACTCCAGGCTTCTGGGTTTGTATATAGTCATTGTGGAAAATTTGCAACTTTACACGATTAATCTTTTATGATATAGTTACTTGTTGTTTGTTCTTTCAAAACGATAAATTTTGATATTAATTATACATTTGCATTTATAGAAGGTGATACTGCTGGAAATCATGTGCTGTATATATTTTTAAGCTCAAATCTCTATTTTTATGTTTCAGTATTCTTAATGAATTTGAGTTCCTAATTACTCTGAACTGAAAGGAAACTGATTTTACTCATAGAATTAATTGGTTATTGGTCTTTGTTAGAAAACTTTGTGTTTGGTAGTGACGAACCTGATTATTTCATCGCTTTTGCGCTTAATGCATAATGCATTTATCTTCTGCTGGTCTTTTACCCATTCATTCAGTATCTCTCTCTCTTTTTTTTTTCTTCTCTTGCTGGTGTAATCAGGACTGCACTTCTGAAACAGAAAAATTCTTGCTTTACTTGTTGATTATCTGCCTCTGGCTGCTGTCACAGCATGTTAGTGTAGTCTATCTGATATTCTGAGAGGCAACCCAGTCTCTCATCATCTAGGTGTTTGGTTGGTTATTGCTTTTAGTTCAGCTTCTTATAGAGCATTTCAATGTAGTAGAGCATGTTTCAATCTTTTAAAACTTTAGCTGTTACATTTATCAGTACTGTCCTCGCTATTTATCTGCCAGAAGCTTGTTGTCTGTAGTTCTTGGTTTTTGCAATCTTTGGAACAAATGAATCCTACAAAATTGTAGAATTCGTTTGCATATTCATATTGATCTTGGCGGTCTGTGTAGCTGCTCTTCTGATTGTGAATGTGAATTGTGAATGTGAATTAGAAGTATTTCAGCTCCTTTGCTAGCTTGTAATATTTTTACTTATCACCAATTAAGTGATCAAAGTGACGCTTCAAATAGTATGCAGTCAATACTTTTTAAGTCGAGTTAGGGTTTCATGATGAAAGAATTACCCTGGAAGTTTTACTTCTGATTTTCGAGTAGTCATTTAACTTGTTTAAGCGGGATTCTGGTTAGAGAGTGTTGATTGAACCATTCATGCTTGACCAGGAAGTAGCATATTCCTAGTTTTTACCTTTCTTTTATTTTTTCAGAAAAGAAAAAGTAATAACTCCTTTCCATTGTCCCTCTAGCACATTGGTAGTTTTTACCCTTGTTTTATTTTTTCAGAAAAGAACATGTAGAACTACTCCTGACCCCATTATCATGGATGAGCTCCATCTAAGCCATTTCTTGAATTGGTAACGTTGAAGAGATCTTCTAAATTGGGTAACATATGTGTATAAAATTTTTCTCCAGCTTGTTCATTAGCATTCATATTATGACTGTAAAATTATGAAAAAGAAGGTCCTTATATTTTTTTTTAAATAAAAAATAAAAATATTATTATTTACAAAAGGTATTAAGGGAGTACTACCCAATTACATAGAAGTTATATATCAATTAAGTAGCCGATGATACACCCTTAATCTTTCGAATGTAATATGTCATGATAAAGTAAAATAGAAGCAAAAGTATTTAACTATCTATTTTTTATGTTTACAAGTTCGTTTCAATATGTTTAAAAACTCTTAACATTTTTTTCTTTTTACACAACTTAAAAAATGATAAGTGAAATCAAAAATAAATATTTTTTTTCACAAAAACTTGTCAATGCCTACAATTATTTATTAACATTACTCGCTATTATCCAACTCACCCCATCATCCCAAAAACCGACATCCATAAGTTGTGTGTGACCGGGTAAAATAATAAAATGTGGTCATATGTTTCCTCATCAGCTTTGCATGAGTAACATCTGCTAACAAAAACATTGTCCCATCTCTTTAACATATCAATGGTCAAAGTACTTATCTTGAAACTTCACAAGCAAAGAAAGCCATTTTATGGGGAGCTGTAATTTTTTAGATTTGTCTGAATGAGTCAATCACATTATTATCATTGTCTCCTTTTAACTATATAAAAGTGTAGTAAGATTTTACGGAAAACTCATTCTTCTCATCCAACTTCCTATCCTTCCTTATTTGTAACACAAAATTTTCTTTTTTCGAAAATAGAACAACAATTTGATTGACATAAGAATTAAATTGAAAATGTATAGGACTAGTAGGACCCAACTGAGAAAGAAATCAAATGTTAAGGCTAAAAAGTTAAAATTAGGATAATTTTGAAAAAAAAGTTCAAAACTTGATAAAATGTTTTAATGCCACCCAGAATGAATCTTGTTTCTGGCTCTATCGCCGCGAAGCTCTGTGCAGCAAACCAGTTCATAATCCATAGACCCCTGCAAACCAAAATTATACTGGAGATTTAAATGTACAGCAAGGCACAAAGATGAGCTCATTGCTCCTACAACCCACAATTACACTGCAAAAATCTCCCCAAAATTCCCCTGCAATCCTTCACAATCTCTCCCAGAGAACCCACATTCCTTCTCATGTCTACAAGCACCCGACAGCTGTCCTGCTCGAGCTCTGCACTTCATTGACAGAGCTCCGCCAAATCCTCCCTCTCATCATCAAGAACGGCCTGTACAATGAATTTCTTTTCCAAACCAAGCTTATCAGCTTGTTCTGCAACTACGGTAGCTTAACCGATGCTATTCGTGTTTTTGAGCCCGTTGAAGATAAGCTCGATGTGTTTTATCACACTATTCTTAAAGGGTATGCTAAAGTTTCATCTTTAGACGACGCTGTCAAGTTTTTTTCTCGAATGAGATACGATAACGTGAGGCCCGTCGTATATAACTTTACGTACTTGTTGAAAGTTTGTGGCGATAAAGCAGATCTTAGGAGGGGAAAGGAGATTCATGGTCAGTTGATAACTAGTGGATTCAGTTGCGAGTTGTTCGGCATGACTGCGGTTGTAAATTTGTATGCAAAATGTAGGCAGGTTGGCGAAGCACATAAGATGTTCGACAGAATGACTCACAGAGACTTAGTTTCTTGGAATACCATTGTCGCTGGTTATGCGCAGAATGGATTAGCAAGGATTGCACTGGCGTTGCTTATGCGGATGCATGAGGAGGGTCAGAAGCCTGATTCTATCACTGTTGTGTCCATTTTGCCTGCTGCAGCAGTTGTAGGATCTTTAAGAATTGGCAAGGCAATTCATGGCTATGTTCTGCGAAATGGGTACCAGTCTTTAGTAAATATTTCAACGGCTCTGGTTGACATGTATTCGAAATGTGGATCTGTAGGGACTGCCAGGATGATTTTCAATGGGATGAAGCAAAGGACAGTTGTTTCCTGGAATTCTATGATTGATGGTTATGTACAAAGTGAAGATCCTGAGGAAGCAATGTCAATTTTTAAGAAGATGTTGGATGAAGGAGTGGAACCTACAGATGTCACTATAATGGGCATTTTACATGCATGTGCTGATTTGGGTGATCTTCAGATGGGAAAGTTCATGCACAAATTAATAGATCAAGGGAAACTTGGCTCAAATGTTTCGGTGTTGAACTCTTTGATTTCCATGTATTGCAAGTGTAAGAAAGTTGATATTGCAGCTGATATATTTGAAAACTTGCAAGGTAAAACCATTGTGTCTTGGAATGCAATGATATTGGGTTTTGCACAAAATGGGTGTGTAAACGAGGCTTTGAGTTACTTCTGCAAGATGCGACTGCAGAATATTGAACCGGACTCATTTACAATGGTGAGTGTGATTCCTGCGCTAGCAGAGTTGTCTGTTACGCGTCAGGCAAAGTGGATTCATGGACTTGTGGTGAGAAATTGTTTCGACAAGAACATTTTTGTGTTGACTGCTCTTGTTGATATGTATGCCAAATGTGGGGATGTTTGCACTGCAAGAAAGATCTTTGATATGATGGATGAAAGGCATGTCACGACATGGAATGTTATGATAGATGGATATGGAACACACGGTCTTGGAAAAGCTGCTGTAGAACTGTTTGAAGATATGCAGAAAGGGATATCCAAACCTAATGATGTAACATTTCTTTGTATGCTATCTGCTTGCAGCCACTCTGGTTTGGTGGAAGAGGGGCTCAGTTATTTCAGCACTATGAAGAAGGATTATGGCATAGAGCCTTCCATGGATCACTATGGAGCCATGGTTGACCTTCTTGGTCGAGCTGGCAAGCTTGATGATGCATGGGACTTCATTCAGAAGATGCCAATTCAACCGGCAATCAATGTATATGGTGCCATGTTGGGTGCATGCAGAATTCATAAAAATGTCGAGTTAGGAGAGAAGGCAGCAAACAAACTTTTCGAGTTGAACCCAGATGAAGGGGGTTACCATGTATTGCTTGCAAATATATATGCAATGGCTTCAAAATGGGACAAGTTCGCCAAAGTAAGGACATTGATGGAGAGAAAAGGGCTGCAAAAAACTCCTGGATGCAGTTTAGTGGAGTTGAGGAGTGAAGTTCACACTTTCTACTCTGGAAGCACAAGTCACCCTCAATCCAAAAAGATCTATGCTTTTCTTGAGAATCTCTTAGATGACGTCAAGACTGCTGGTTACATGCCTGACACAGATTCAATTCATGATGTGGAAGACGATGTTAAGCAGCAGCTGCTCAGTAGCCATAGCGAGAAGCTGGCCATTGCGTTTGCACTGTTGAATACAAATCCTGGTACAACCATACATATTAGAAAGAACCTAAGAGTTTGTGGTGATTGTCATAATGCAACCAAGTATATTTCGCTTGTGACTGGACGGGAAATAATTGTTCGAGACATGCACCGGTTCCATCATTTCAAGAATGGGGCATGTTCTTGTGGAGATTACTGGTGAAGCTGGAATCTTGATTCTTGGGAGTTGTCTACCAGCTTCCATCCCAGGTTTATGAGTTTTCATTCTATTCTTAATCAATTACCAAGTTATAGTTTTTATATTAGAGCTTTAATATGCATAGCAGGACATATTTGATGTGTTTAAGTTACTCTAGTTTTTACTTTGAAATTTTTGATGGTGGGAACTCATGTTACTCTTCGAGAAGTGGAAATTGAATTTCTCGATCAAAAATTTCAAGGTGAAAATAATGGTAATTCAAACACAAAAAATTAGGTTCCAGTTATGTATATTAAAACTAATATAGAGTTAGAATAAGAATTCATCATGAAGAATTAAATTAAAAATGAGCCACACCATACCTATGTATAAACAGATCAGGTTTCTGAATTCTGATTTGGTTATCCTTCAAAGTCGTGTAACATGATGATGAAAAGTTATCACACTCCCGGCCTTCGCCTATCTTTGAACTTTTAAATGACACAATAGGCTGAGAGAAAGTAGGAAACTACTGTAACATTACACGATGTATATTTATACAAATTTTTTACGTTGACCCACATGCATGTACATATTCTTTGGAATAAAAAATTTTTTTCCACGAGGCAAGAGGATCATGAGAGCCTTCTTTTGAACTGTTGTGAAGAACTGCTCAGCGTTAGATACGGTATAAAGCTAATTTATCTCTGC
>NW_019014659.1:1612087-1623438 GCF_000150535.2 Carica papaya | reverse complement strand
CTCAAACAACTTCTCACAATATTGTCAATTATATACCAAGAAAAAGGGGCTGGTCCATCACTTCCACCACCAAAATTGTCGAAATAGATAAATCTTTCTCATTCTCGCATTGTATGTCATGAAAGCTCTTGCTTTAATAGGGTCAGCATTCAAATACTCAAAAGCATACATCTGTTTTGCCTCATCCAAGCCATCAACCTCCATCACAGCCTGTAAGAGTTCTGAAGTATTAATTGTGGCTTTACCTCGCTCCATTGCATCAGCCAGGCGTCGAATGCTAGATGCCACTGCCAACATTGCCTCCTGAAGGGCATCTGAACCACGGGGTCTTTTTGGAAGTTGTTTAAGAGGCTGAATCAGAGGAGGGTCTTGACTACCATCTTGCATATACTCTTGTGTCCCAGTGTATGACTCTGTTCCATCTGTGTCACTTAGTTCTTCTGAACTTGAAGAGAATGAAGCAGAATCTTCTTCACAATTTTTAAACTCGGTGGCATGGCTCCCTTCCTTCATCTTAGCCCAACGGCTTGGCGCTTGATAATTACCACAAACAATTTTCAGTTCATCGTACATCTCAATTTGCTTTCCTCGAAACGCTCTTGCATCTGGATGTGCCTTTCCAATCATTTGAAGCTCATCAACAAAACATCATGGATTAATAAAATAATGAAAGAAAATAAATATAAAGGAGAAAGAAAGAAACTTACTGCAATATATCTCTTCCAAAGATCATCGTTATCAGATTCAATGGTCTTCGTATTTGGATTCCATCTGAATCCATCTTGACTTAGCATATCCCGCATCACCTTATATCTCTTCTTTATGGTCTTAAGGCGATTAACAACCTTTTGATTATTCAAGTTTAAGTTAAAGTGACTGTTCACAGCAATACAAGCTGCAGTATATGCATTTTCATTAAAGCACTTGTCAATTTTATTTCCATTTTTTGCCTGAATAGCAAGAGCTTCTATTAGACACTTATCCATCGCAATTGACCAAACAACATTCCTTCCTTTATGCTTCATTCCCCTTCTCTGTCCTTGCAAGTCATAATGGTCCATTCCTAAGTCTGTAAAATCAGGTAACTACATATTTGAGTATGTTTGGGCATGAGTGAGCACATTTATCATGAAATCTGGGCCACAATAGGTAAGTAAGAGCATAATAGCAAGGACAAGATTAACAGCTAAGCACTTTTGGCATCGCATCTCTAGCATAACCATTAAATCAAAATAGTGATCCAGCTAAGCAATCAACTTTCTATATAAATGCATAGTTAGTTTTTTTTTTTTTTGAAAGAAATAAATGCATAGTCAGTATTATAGCTCCAATCATGGAGACATTATGTCAATGGCAGCTGGCAATTTGAAAATAAAAGCTACAAAAGCAAACCTCTTTCTCAAAAAAAAAAAAAAGAAAGAAAACTCATGATTTCCCTTTGATTTGAAAATTAATATGCTTCTTAAAAAACAAACCTTAAAAAGTTAGGTCAGTCTTCAATGTCAGGCATTTAAGATTTTACTAAAAAAGGACATTTTATAAATCAGATATAAAAATCATATTATCAAGTAGAGAAAAGATCCTATTTATCTAGCACCCACCAACATAGTCCACCTCTCAAGAGGGGCATCCTGATGAATACCACCAAAGAGAATCCTCATTCAACAAAGGCTTTGTTTGTTTCGGCTTCTTGTACTTCTGCTTAGATTCAGCTTGAGCTCAAACAAACACAAATTTTCTACTCAATTTGAACTAGAACAACTAAAGGAGCACTTATACAATAAAAAGCATCAGCTTCAGCTATAAGCAGTATAAAATTGCATAAACAGCTATAAATTTTATGCGAGACCCAGTGTTAACTTCCATCTCAATAGAGCTACTGATTTTGGCTCTCTTGCTCGCAATTCCAGTCTTCAAGGAGGGGAATTGGTTCCAGAAGGAGGTTTGCTTGAAAATAGTTGACAAAGGGATAAAAGGCAATTCCATTGGCGAGGTTAGCAAAGAATGATGGTGTCAGCAGGATTAATTAACAAAAGAATGTTTAGGATATGTTTGGAATAAAACCAAGAATTTTGTGGAATTTCAGTTGTAATTTGTACTGACATGAGAAAAAAATAGATTTCACATGGAACTCTACTTAGAATATTGTATAAGATCCTTTTTTTACATTCTTATAATTTTCACCATCTACCGGTTGAACTAAACGTGAATTTGCAAATGAATTTTACAAAATTTCTGTAGTCATTCCAAACATAGCCTTAAAAGTAGGCAGCAAACAAGGTTCGAATTCTGAAATTAGTTAACAAGGGTGATTTGGGTTGCTATCCGGGAAAAGTTCGGTCGACAATGTGCTTCTTGTAGCTCAAACAAATGATACAACATGATGTCTCAAATTGGGCGGTTCAGTGTATTTTGGAGGTAGTGAGACTTCATGTAAAAGAAAGTCAAACTCTTCAATATAGCTCTAGATTATAGTTTGCTGGGTGAGCTTAGTAAATGCTGCCGTAGGGTCACAGAGAGTCGTTAATGGGTCATTCTCCTCACTTGATCGAGGAGTTAGGGGACCTTATTGATATTTTAATTGATATGTAAAGATTTTGTATATGGGCTTGGCACCCCTTTGGTGCCATTGTTAATACTATACTTTACACTTGATATTTCAAAAGAGAAAAAGGGTCACATAGAGTCAAGTCATCAAATCTTCTGTTCAATACTTCAACATAATCCTTTGAATTTGGCTGTTCTCTTGTAATTTGAGATTTCATCTATATTTGATGTGCCTATAACTCCTAGTCTTCGATATGTCTGGAAGTTGCCTTCATTTTTACGCTAGATAGAAATTTCTCCAATTCAAGTACCTCTAATGTACAAAAACACATCCCCTGGAATTATCACCATATAAGTTGGGAAATTAGATCTCAGTGACTTGAGTGGAGATTTCAGAATTTGTTTCTATTCAAGGGAATTGTTGGTGATCTCATCTTGATGTTTAAGGGTTATGGGACTGATTCTAATGGGTAGTTGCTAGTATATGAATTTGTGTATGGTTTCAGGATTTGATGCGAACATCAGGTGGCTCATTGGTTCATGTTGACTGGTTCATATTGAATAGCTTTCAGGACTCTGAAACTTGGAGAAGACAACTTCACGTAGTTGATCTTGTTCTAGGTCAGTAGTTGGAGTCAATCCTCCTTCTTAGTTGATTGTTTGCAATTGTACAACTTGTTTTCTGGTGAACTCTTCAATATACTAAGAAGCGTTTGATCTTGGTTCTTGTTGTTTGCCTAACTAAGTGATTTCACCATGTTCTTGACTTTCTTCAAGTTTCTCGAATTCCTAATTGCCTGTGTTACCGACACTTGCCATGATCATCAGTTTGGTATCACTTGCTGGACCATAGATGTGTACCAACAGAAATAACAGAAAAAAAGGCCAAAAAGGGAAGAAATCAAAGGTGAAGAAGAACGAATAATATTCTTATTTCAAAAGCATACTGTACTCCCTCTATTAAAGCTGGAGTTGTTACAATTGACCCAATTGACTTAATAACCAACGCTTAACAAACTGACAAATAGAAAACTCAAGAACTAAGGATCTTCCAAATGTGAAGACTACTTAGCTATTGAATTCTCTTACTTCCTTATATCAACTGCATCTTGACAATGAGCATTTGTATCTTTTGCATAATATTTTGTGTTGCCAGGACTATTGGTTTTAAGACCATATCCTTTATTATGAACGAAGAGGCCCTCCTTGGTTATGCTATGTGGAACAAGTTTTTGCAACAAAAGATTGCCTTTAGTTTTTGAATTCCCTATGCAACAATATATCAAAAAATAAAAATTGCCTATGCAACAATATTTCAAAAAGTAAAAATTCCCTATGCAACAAAAGTTTTTGGTTATGCTATGGTGAAGGAGATTTCGAAAACAAAAAGGCTTTCAATGTCGCCCAATATCCCTTCTTTTCCAAGATTTTTACTATACACTTTTTTGATATAGAAGTACCTTTTTTGGGAACTACCATTCAAAAACAAAAATTCAATGCTATAATTGGATGGATAACATAAATATAATTACAACTAGAATGTTTGCTAACCCTTATTGCATGGAATATTATAGAAGGTGTTGTACCTAATATTTGTTGGTAGTATTGCTTTTAAAGTTTTTTCCTTTTTCTTTTTTTTTTTGCAAAATGGTGCTTTAAAGTCACAGTCAAAATACAACATAACTACATTGTATCATACAACATAACTACATTGTATTTAACAGGAGAAAGAGATATATTTGGGGTTACCAGCCATCTAGTCGTTATAAAGAATTATGTTTATATCCTTAGCCATGTCTATTCTTTCTAACTATATAAAAAATAAAAAAAATTTCATGCAATATAGTTCTATAATTATTGAATTCTAGTTTAGCAGAATCTTAATCCTATCATTGCCAAAAATCCTACATGTGTAGTAAAATGAGAACTCACAACAAAATTTTTACAGGAAAGACAGAAGATGATTTTAGAGTCTGTGTTCAGAAGAGCATAAGAAAATGAACAAAGTATGTTTAAGAAAATTTAGATACATTTATATATCCCATTAATATATTTATATGCTCACATTTGGAAACTAAAAAAATCATATATTCTCTGCCTTGTTTTCCCATGAAAGCAAAATTTATTATTTTGAAAAAGCTGCTACATGGTTGATTCTTCAAAGTCATAGATACTTACTTTCTCTGGGCAAAAAAAGAACAGACAACCAACTAATGATGATCCACTGATACTAACTTACAGAAGGCTAGGCTTTAATAAAAAGCCACACCAAAAGCAAAACCAAACATGCCATTGTTATTGCTAGAGACTTTTAGCATATATGAAATCTTCTTGTTTCAGTGCGGCAACAGCCAGACAACAGTCAACCACGAGAAAAGGTAAAAATTTTGAGGAAAAGCTCAATACAATCGTGTAAACTGCGTGTATCTAAGCAGTAGAACGTTCAACATGAAGTTTTAAATGGAGAATATATGAATATGCATATCAAGAAGGTATACTAGATCATCCACATAGCACTTAAAATGTCTAACGGACACTTTTGAGAAGCAACTAAAGAAAAATGTAGAAGATGATAAAAAGGTTGCTAAGTCGAAGTCTAAACAAACTTTTATCAGCTGAAGACACTATATCGCTAAAGGGATTATAGATTCCCTATGCCCATAAGATTACATACAAACTGGAATAGTATTTTAACCACCAAGAGCAGTTGTTCAAATGGCAAAAGATGTTCTTCATAGTTTTTATTCAGAACCTTTTCAACTCTGAAGCACCCACGTGAAAAGAAGTATAATGTTTAATTGCGACACGAACATCGCATAGAAACTGTGCCACCTAGCAACCTCATTTTATCTTGAAATACAAATCTAAACAGTATATGATATAGGATTTGCTACTAAGAAATCTGAATTAAGGAAAATCAGGGGTTTGAAAAAATGAAGTGTTAGAAAAAAATGAATCTGACACCACTATTTATTCCCATACTGACATTAACCCTAACCCCGTCTACGTAGCAACTCTCTCCTCTCTCTTCAATTCAACCCTTTGCCAAACCACCATTAGTATTTGTTTATAGCAATAGTTAACAGATCCCCACTGGTGAGAAGTTCCATATGACCCTTAAGATCAAAACCAATAACTAAAGCACTAAAGTATTAAAATCAGCAAAAACCACGAGATAAACCACAACTTGAAAAAAAAAAAACCACTGAGCAAGAAAATCTTCCCATCACACATGATCGGAGAATCAGCAAAATCCACAGTTTAACTTTAAAACCTTGCTAAATATTTAAGAAAAAATAAAATAAAAGAAAAAATCTCTAGCAACCATTTCTTGTATATTCAAGCCATTCCATGTAAACTACCAAGACAATCACATTTAGTTCACACTATCGTGTTTCATCAATCAATTGGAAAGTAACCTAATAAATTGCTAATTGTTAAAACAACAAAAATTTTCATAAGAAATATACAAAGAGAGAAAGTCTCACCAATTATTCAACTAGTTGAACTCGTAATCAGCAAGAGAAGTCAATTGAGTAACCAAATCTCACAGCGAAAAGAGAAATGGTATTCAAGTTGCAGACTGTCGTGGAGAGAGAAAAGGGAAAGTGGCGTTTTTATATGAAGGACATGTATTGGAATTATGAGAATTCTTCAAGGGCATATTTGGTTTCTAAAAAGTTCATAGTATCCTTTTTCTTTTTTTTGAATTAAAATCTGTCTGCTTATATAGTTATTTTATTCATGTCCTAATTTATAATGTTTGTACAAGTCTATGGATGAATTATCACGAATTCCTCACTTTGATATAGTTACATTAGTCTATTATTTGAAGGCACTTATAGAATAATTATTGTAATTTGGAAAAACATAAGATTTAAGATTAAATTACTTATTATTAATACGAAATATTTTATTTTTTATTTTTATATATCAGTTTCGATTATATTTTTAATTTATAATTTATTTTTATTCTTAAAATAAATTATAATTATTTTAAAAAATAAAAAATTAAAATATCATCGAATAAATTATTAAAAAAATTTAAAATTTTTAAGAAAATTTTATAAAATATATTTATAATTGTTATTATCGTTTGCTCTCAGAAGTTTGTATTTTTAAAATTTTCATATGCTAGATCAGGATATTAATCATTATATATTATTGCATTAAATTATATATTATATTTCTTATTGTATAATTTTTACTTGATTAAATGGTATTATTAAATTTATATTAAATAATATATACTATAAATAATATATAATAATGTCGCATGATCATATATGGATATTAGATAATTAGTAATATAAAATAAAATAAAAGTGACACAATGAATAAAAAATAAACAAAACAGTATTTTTATTTTTAATTATGAATTTATTTCTCAACATATTAAGTAATAGATTAATGCACTTTTGTATTAAAAAAAATTGTAAATTATTAAAAATTTAATAAATTTCTAACATATTACGTGGCATAAATAGTTATCATAAACTATTTATGTAGCATAAGTCATGATTTTTAAAACATGTTATTTTATAAAAATAAATAACGAGGTCGACATATATTATTTATACTAATTTATTTTATTTATTAATTTAAATATCTTATAAATGATAGATAAAACAAAATATAATTCAAAAACTAAGCCCAAAAGTAAATATATACAAGTAAATAAATACATACTTTATTTATATTTTCCACTTGAAGTATAATAATAGAATTAAGTAACTGAAAATTAAAATTTTTTTTATATAATCTTACAAATTATTTATTCCACGAAATCAAAAACAACATTTAAAAATAAAATAAATCATACTTGTTATTTATAGTTTATATATGCGTGTTATTTTTTTTATAAATCAATTAAAATATTTAATAAAAAATTTTACAAAAGTATTTATTTTAATTAATAAAAAATTATTTAAAATTATATTTTATTATGATTGATAGTGTAATTGTAGATATATATTATCATAATTTCATTATCATCAGCAAAAATACTATAAAATATTAAAATTTCATCAAATATATATATATTTTTGTTAAATATAATTATATTTATTTAATTATAAACTAATAAATATTTTAAAATAGTAAATAAAATAACTTTATTTAATATAATAGTATTAATTATACATTTTAAGAAAAAGAAAAATAATACACCCGCAGTGTACCGGGAAACTACATGATATAAATTAATATTAAAAATACAGGGGATAAACTGAAATTAAAAAAAAAAAAAACCACGCGGCGTTTTCATTAATTTTAAATTTTTTTATAGAAACGACAACGTTTCTTGTGTAATTTTGGGTAGTAATGTGAAAAAGGTAGATAACACTAAATAAAAAGAAAAGCGAGAAAAAGACAACCTAGTCCTGACTATAAAACGTACCTCTTCGTATGTTCCGGTCTGGCGAGTTCAGTTGTTGGGGTTTTAGGGTTTTACGCTTTAACACCCGCTTGCTTCAACTCCTACTATCCTTCCCTCAAACGTCACCATGACTGCTCAGGACCATGAAGAGATCCTCGCCGCTAAATTGGAAGAACAAAAGATCGATGTAATTTCCCCCTTCACTCTCGTAGTTTCGTTTGCTCTTCTCCTTATCTTTTACATTTTAGATAGTTTACATGTTTCTTTTATGGATTTTTTCTGCGTCGAATTCGATTGTCACTTTCTTTTGGGTACTTCTGATTGGATCTGTATATTTGTTTAATTTTGAGTTAGGGTTTTGATTTTCACGAGATTGGTGTATTATTATTCTGACTACGTGTATTAGATCTAAGGGAAAAAAATGAAAATAGAAACTCCCTTGCATAGCATCGAAAGAAATACAAGGGTGAAGAAAGAGATCTAAAGTAAAATTTCATTAATGGAGTTCCTAGTTTGAGTTAGTTATAGTATGAAACGGACTTGAAGTTATTTCACGTTCAATTTTATCCGTTGATTATTTTTTCTCAAATTCAATTGTTACTCTATAGGATGTTCTGCCTGCAAGTTGTTATACTCATTTGATCTATGCTTTTGTTTGATTGGTTATTTGGAAGTTTTGCTTGATTTCATCATTGGCCTTTATATACTCATATCTTTTGATTGCACACTTGGGTGGTTTGTTTAATGATGCAATTTCTTTTTATAGCCGGATAAGCCTGTGATTGAAGATGAAAATGATTCGGAAGATGATGAGGACGAAGATGATGACAAGGATGACGATGAGGTTGAGGGTAAGTTATCTGTGAGTTGTAAACGGAGTAATTTTTTTTAAATTTTCTTGTTATCTTTCTGAATCCACATCCTCCACATCCTCCACTTCCTGGTACTTCCAATTTGTAGAGTTTATTGCCTTATAAATAGATTTTTTTCCCTGTATTCTATGTAACGGCTTGTAATTATGTGGGCAAGTCGAAGTATTGTAAGTTACAAATCATAGTATTAGGCGTTAAGGTATCATTTGATATACTTAATGTTCCTGATTCAGTAAGTCCATGATACAAAGAGCATTGGTTCTGAAGCATGAGTAGTTCATTTGTTGATCAATCCCTTATTGGTGGAGAAGTTAGGGAACAATAGAGACCTCTGTGGTGCCTTGTAAACAAATGTACTTTTTCTCCCTAGATTGTTCATCCCATTTTAAATGATGCTTGGCTTTTAATTCCACCCAATCAATGTATGCCCTTTTTGTGGGGTAATCCTTTTTCCCCTCAACTGAACCTCATATTCACTTAAAGATAATAACAAAATGGGCATGGTTGTTGGAGAGTGTTCTCTGGAATTTTACTTAATATCTTAGCCGTGATTTGGTTGTCTGTATGCCTCTGGCATGTATAACTTGACTCATACTTGATGTCAAATTTGCTTCCGACTTAAAGCTCATTGTGCTTGGATGATGTAAATGACACCTGCCCAGAGAAGACTAAGAAGAAAAGAGGGATGGAAATGGTTTACCAAAATAATTATGCTTGCTATGGAGAAGTTTCCTTGGATAACAGGGACTAATGCTTTTGGTCCTACATGATCCTGAACTATTTTGAACACGCAGAAGCATGCAATTAAGGATCCTTTAACATTTTGGCATTGAATCGTCGCATCTTTCATCTTTGTGAATTTGCAGGGCAACATGATGGAGATGCAAGTGGTAGGTCAAAGCAAAGCAGAAGTGAAAAGAAGAGTCGTAAAGCAATGTTGAAGCTTGGAATGAAACCAATCCCTGGTGTTAGCAGGGTTACTGTCAAGAAGAGCAAAAATGTTAGTGCTTAATGACATAAGATCTTCTCCTGTCATTTGCTTTATTATTTCTCTGCCCTGTTTGCTAATTAAATCTTTCCCCTCCTATAAAATCAGATTTTATTTGTCATCTCTAAACCGGATGTCTTTAAGAGCCCAACATCAGATACGTATGTAGTCTTTGGAGAGGCAAAGATTGAGGACTTGAGCTCACAACTGCAGACTCAGGCTGCGGAGCAATTCAAGGCTCCAGATCTCAGCAACGTGATCTCCAAGGCAGAGACATCTACGGTGGCCCAGGATGATGAAGAAGTAGACGAGACGGGAGTTGAGCCCAAGGATATCGAATTGGTGATGACACAAGCAGGAGTTCCGAGATCAAAGGCTGTGAAAGCACTCAAGGCTGCTGATGGAGATATCGTAACTGCAATCATGGAACTTACCAACTAAGAGAACATCTGTCTCTAATTTGTTTTGTGATGAAGTAAACAGTATTTTTAGTTATGGTTATCTGCAGAGTTTGAAGTTGCGCATCGTTTTCTTTTAGCCTCAGTCATTTCTTTTTGTTTTTTTTAAATGGGTAATTTCTGTTATTGGTTTTGCCTGTTGTACTAGTAAGACCCAGCATAAAGTGGAGCACTTGCTTTCTCTGTTATTCCAGGCTTTGGAAATTTTTATTGTGGAAGGGAGAATTCACTTGAGGTGTGTATGTTGATCGGATTCTGTTTAGGTAAACGCAAAAAATTATAATGAATTTTAAATAACGGTAGAAAAAATATGTTTAGGATATGATTACTGTTATTAATTTGTAAATTTAATAATAATCATCATTTAAATAAAATTTATTTTAAATTAAATAAAAATAATTTAAAATTAATATTTCTTTTTTTTTTTTTTTAAAAAAAGGTTATCTCCATCAAATGCACAGTCGCGTGAGACACGAGCATTTTCTCTTCGCAAAAGACTAGGTAGGCCTACCAGCGCATCCACGTGGCATATAATGATTGGTTGAAAATAATATCTAACTGAGGATATGAAAAAGCAGTCCTACTCTCCCTCTTCCCCCTCTCTCGCGTTTCAGTTCCGATTTAAATGCTTTTATATGAAGAACATGAGGAGGGAAAACTAAAAGGTCTATTCAAAATCTCTCATTTTCAACAAGGAAACCAAGCAATCCTCCAGCGCACAAGCGTCTATTCTCTGCCGTCTTGAACTGTGAAAGGTGAGAATCGACCTCCATTAAAGCTGCATTACCAGTTCTTCACATGGCTACATTTAGGGCACTGTTTGGTTTTAAAGTTTAAACCAAAACGATTTCGCGATTCTATGGTTTCTTCTTTTGGTTTCTTGCTTTGCAAGGCAGAGGGGAGAATTTTTATTTCCTCTTCTGCTTAGCCTGTAGATGTTACTTCTGATTAAGCTGTATCTATGTTCTGAGCTGGAAGAAGAGGAGTTCTAGAATTCTCAGCAGAAATGAAGTCTTCTAAAGAGGATGAAAAGAAAGAGGAGGATGCGGACGAATCAGAGGACTGGTGCTTTGTCTGCAAGACGGCGGCGACCTACTCCTCTGTGATTA
>NW_019014659.1:1584138-1595566 GCF_000150535.2 Carica papaya | reverse complement strand
TATCCAGATTTTGTTGAGTCCCATGAAGAATTTGAAGATCTTTTTGCTCAACAAAGAGTCTAAATGTCCGAGGATCATTTGGATAACTCCATTGATGCTCCTTGAAGGTATCCAGTTGCTGCCTGATTCGGGTTAGTAAATTAAAGTACTGAGTAATAGAAAGCTCACCCTCACGCAGCTCATGGAGAGTCAACTCCACCTCGAAGACGGCGGAGACGTTATCTTTGCTGGAGTACGATTTGCGATCCGCTTCCCAGATTTCATTCACTGTTTCATATAGCATGAAGTTCTCACCAATGTCGGGCACCATTGAGTTAGTAAGCCACGACATTACCATGTTATTCTCTATTTTCTAGATGCAGAAATTTGGGTTGCTGGTTTCGGGAGGGATAGTTTCACCTGTGAGGTAATCGCCGCGGCCCTTGCCACGAATAAACAGTAAGACAGAGGTTGACCATTGAAGGTAATTTTGTCCGTTCAGTTTGTGCCCCGTGATGAACAATGATGCCTGCTCAACTAGGCTGTGGTTTGGAGTTGCGGGGAGGTAGGGACCCTTTAGAGACTTCGGGAGGAGAGGAATTGAGCTCGCTTGTGGCCATTTGAATTCTAGCTCAGTTGAAGAAAGCTCTCGGATCAGTCTCTGATACCATGAAGAGTTTTGTGGGAGATTTTTGTGAAAGAATTCCCTTGTTTTTCTCTTATTAATTTCAAGCACCAAAGGGTGCCATTTATCGAAGAAAAAGGAGATATCTTTTCAGAAATGTGAGGAAGGTGTGGTAACAGATTTCTGTTGTTCCCATGCCACCTCACTTATTAGAAATATTCCATTATGTGTAACAGAATGGAGAATAAGAAGTACCTAATTTATTACAACATTTTCTACAGTATTCTTTCCAGTTATGAAACACAGTTCTATCAGAGTCTTACTTGTTATGGTTGCTCTTCATAATTTAGAGTTGGAGCAGTTTAGATGTAAAAACTGTATTTCTACATGGTGAATTGGAGGAATAGACCTATATGAGTCAGCCCGAGGGATTTGTTTGTCTATTTAAGAAATCTTTGTATGATTTAAAACAGTCGCTTACACAATGGTATAAGAGATTTGATACATTCATGAGACAGAATGACTTCATTCATAGTGCTTATGACAGTTGTATGTATCAAAAGAAACTGTTAGATGATTCTACTATTTATTTGCTATTATATGTAGATGACATGCTTATTTATGCCAAAGACATATCACAGATTGATACTTTAAAATGACAGTTGGGTGAAGAGTTTGAGATGAAAGATTTGAGTACTGCAAGAAAGAAACTGGGAATGGAGATTATTAGGGATAGAAGTGTTGGAAAACTTTTCTTATCTTAGTAATCATATGTCGAGAAGGTACTGCAACGTTTCAATATGAGCAACGAAAAGCCCGTAACTGTTCCAATTAGTACTCACTTCAAGTTATCTGCACACATATCACCGAAGACAGATGAAGACATGGAGTATATGTCCAGTGTTCTATACTCAAATGCTGTAGGTAGCATTATGTATGTTATGGTTTGCACTCGTCCTGATATTTCACTTGTAGTTTTTGTAGTGAGTAGATACATGGCATATCCTGAGAAATAACATTGGCAGACAGTGAAATGGATTCTAAGGTACTTAAAGAGTACATTAGATATGGATATGATGTTTGACAAAACCAAGATGAATGACTCAGTTTTAGGTTATGTGGATTCAGATTTTGCAGGGGATTTAGATAAGAGGAGATCTCTGACAGATTATCTATTTACTCTATCCAGAAGTGTTATTAGTTAGAAGGCAACGTTGCAAGCTACAATGGCCTTGTCTACCACAGAGGCTGAATATATGTCTTTAACAGAAGCAGTAAAAGAGGTTATTTGGCTACAGGGTTTGGTGAGTGATCTTGGGTTAACACAGAAAAAGTTGACAGTATTTTGTAACAGTCAAAGTTTCATACATCTCACCAAGAACCTGATGTAACATGAGCAAATAAAATATATTGATATCAGATATCACTTCATCCAATACATTGTATTATAGAGTATCATTGTTGTGCAAAAGGTATTTACACAGGAGAATCTTGCGGATATGATGACCAAAGCAATCCTAGTTAGCAAGTTTAAACATTGCCAAGGGGAAGGTCATTTCCTTTTATGTTGAAGAGAATTTAAGCCAAGGGAAAGATTTGTTGATATGACTTAAATTTTGATGATTTTAATTATGAGAGTATTTTTGTAATCATCATAGGAGTTAGTATTATGTGTATTATGAGAATATAACAAAAAACTCTAAAAGCTTTCTTATATATCAGTTGGCTAACCTGTACATGTTGTACTCTCTTTTGATCATAGTAGAATATTTTTTTTTGTTGGTTTTACCCGTGAGTGTAGGCGTACTAGCGAATGACATAAAATCCTGTGTTATTTTCTTTTTTGCTTTTACTTTGTGATTGTGCATGCTTCAGGAATTTCTTTTCCCAACAATAGTCTTTTTTCTCAGTATTGCTTTGAAAGAGCTTATCTGTTCTTGGCTTCGTGGGCATTTATACTTTTTGGGTATAAGACTTCTTCATAAGGAATAACTTCCGTTCATGCATATTGTTTGTTCTTCACTCAAATTATTAGTTTCTTATTTATTTTATTGAGATAGCAAAATATTTATAAAAGATCTTTATGAAGTTTACTTTTTTAATTTCTTTTTCAGTCTTTTAGTTTTAAACTAATAAAAATGTTCTTGAAAATAACAAAAAAATTTGTTTTCAAACTTAAAAGGAAAGAAACAATTTGAGATGGAGATGCAATATGAATGGTATATGACAAACCTTTTGATTGAAAATTTTATCGTATTTTTTTGTTTGTGACTATAGTGGTTTTTACAGGAAGAATGTGAGGGATTGCGGCAACAAGTGAAAAATGGTCTGCTTGAAAAACCAACTGTTGTAAGTTCTCTCAATTTTGCTATTACATTTGAAAGTTAATACATGTAATTCTAGTGATATTGCCCACTTATTCAAGCCTGAAAAAGAAAACAAACATTTTCTAAAAGGAAAAAAAAAAAGAACCCAAATAAAGAAAATATGGTCATAGAATCTGTAAAAGATCTGGAAAAATTTTATCCCTTGTTTCTATGTAAAGGTCACTGTGGAAATTATTCTGTCAAGATTGCTGTCATATAGGGGATAAAGGAATTTTCTAGTTGAAGCGTAGGCTGCTTGACGGATGAAGCTATCAACTTTGTCTACTTCTGCAGTAGTTCTTGCTTAAGAATATTTTGCACTTTAGACCTAGAAAAACTATATTTTTATCTTGTTGTATGCATGAATTAGATAATTAAATATATAATTTTTATTTATATATATAATATTTATCATTACAAGTATAATAATAAAATAATTGATAAAAATTAATAATAATGTGTACAAAAAATATCATGCAGAAAGGTAAATTCTAGACCTAAGTTTACTCCGTAGTTTGAGAACAAACCGTATGTAAGAGGCTTAAACTTTAATTCAAAATAAGTTAGATTTATAAAATAAGCTAGGATTCTTCATTTTTTACAAGGAAAAAAAAAAAGAAGGCTTCATTTATTGGTCTTTTAACTTTGCCTTTTACATTTCAAAAACACTTCTACAATCAAACAGGTAAAATTGAAAGTGTTTTTGGCAAAAATCGAAGTTGAGATTTGTTTTTGACTGGTTTAAATAGAAAAACTATCTTTTGTAGTTTAGATAATGACTTTTAAATACATCCACAAAAACTTCAAACGCAAACTAAACAACTACAATGGGAAATAAAATCTTACCAAACATATAGTTTTGTTTTATTAAATTGACAACACTTTTGGTAGTTATTTCTACTAAATATCAAACAACTTTTTAACTAAAATAATTTTTAGTAAATAATTATTTAACAATATTTTAGAACTTAATACAAGTTATAGAGTCATGAAATATATTGACATGATACTAAAGGGATGCAACCCAAAGAAAAAAACAACTTTATAAATCTAGCAAAGTTTTAACAAGATCTCTAAATCTTGAGCGTAACTAAGAGGATGATCCATAATAAAAAAAAATGATAGTAAAAGGTCTCCACATATAACTCACAAGGTAGGCAAAGCCGCAAAGGGATTAGGTCTTCTTATGATGCTTATCACCTCTGATGCGTCTATAAGCCCAAATCTCTATTGTCCAAAGACCTGGCTAATTCCTAAAAGACCATACACAATACTCAAGAGCCAAAAAGAAAGGGGCCAACAAAGGTGTTAGATGATTCAGTTGATCTCTTGCAAAAATAATATCTGCTCACTAGGATTTTTTCATTTTTTTCTCATGTTGTCTAGTAAGATTATCTGACTTGCTGCTTGCCAAGAAAAATAAAAATTTAAGGGAGGTGTTAAGCTTCCAAATATACTTAGAGGTGAAATTCTTTTTGTTCATAGCAATGCTCGCCAAATGGAAGTAAAGAAATTTCACTGAGAAAAACATTAGATCCCAGCTTCCAAATCAACTTATCTAAATCATCACATGGACATCTAAAATGGTAGGAAAACAGAAGGAGATTAACATATTTATTCACCTCCCAATCATTGAGGTTCTTGATTAGGTCAACTTCTCGAAGTCATATACTGAAACTGAGTTTTTATTTCCATTATATGTTAATATTCAAATAAGGCAAGCTCTATCCTCAAAATCCACATGGTTATGTCATATGGGGTCCTCTCATGTAGGAATTCCGTGCAAACTTTAAATTCTTTGAAATGCTAGAGTCAAATAATTCGCTGTGACTGAAGAAAATATGTCTCATTTCCCCCTCAAATAAATATAAATGAAGTTTAGGAAGACTGTACTAGTAAAGAGTTCTCTAGCAACTGATATTTCAATTTGACCATAAGATGGATAAACATTTTGAATTGCAAGATGCTTTATCTTTTTCAAAAAAGAAATCTATTCTTTGATAATCATTATTTTTCTAATTAGTAGTAATCTGGGTTTCAACCATGTTTTTCTTGGCAGGTTGAGTTTGAGCAGAAGGCCAGAAGTCTACATGAAGATATAATGAAGCATGTTCGTATTCCTAAAGTTGATACTCTCATTAGCTTTGCTCATAATGTTTGTAAATCTATGCATGCATTATTCACATGTATGTGTCTGCCCGTGCAAATGCTTATGACTGTATGGTTCTGCTGACCTGCAGCCAGGTTCCCCAACATTTTCAAAATAGTAGTAATAATAATAACTGACAAGATAATCGTGATTGTACATAAATTCTCTTTCTGAAAAACTGCACATAAATTCCTATCAAAGTGCTTTTCTTTCCACTAATGGTCCAGCATAATGCAGTTAAGCTATTGATACTTCATGTAATTAATCTCATGCATAAATATGTACTTTCCAGATTTACAGTAAATACTTGTTATCTATTTTTGTGATCATTGCTTGTATGGAAATGTTTTCACTAGTGGATTGAGATGGAGCTTGTCAGACTGCAGAAACTTGTGGATTTTGCTAACATCAAGGGATGGAGAAGAGAATATCCTTTTGGGACACAGACTTTATAACACAACCTGATTCTTTGGTGTTTCCTCTATAAGAAAGCAATTGCCAAAATGCTTTTGACCCCATCCAGTACCACATTTTCATTTTTCGTTTTGAATCTTAAATTTGAGATTCAAGCTATTGATATTTGGTATGCCATGTCGAAAATTTTTCTGGAAATAATGCTGCAATTTGCCTTTGAACTGTTTATACAGACATCAGCATTCGTGTCACCAGGTCTGCTATTTCCATAAATATAAACCTTAACATGATTTTTTTGCCAAGGTTGATGAGTATTTGGAACAAAGAGAACTGCTCAAAAAGCCGGAAGAGCAGGAGCGGTTGCTGAAGAAGTTGCCAACGATCATTTCCGAGGATCTCACACAAAGCGATCAGGATTCCAAAAACAAACTAGAAGTGAATGAGGGAGGGTAAGGGTGTTTTGTTGATACAAATTGGTCTGTTGAAACTGGAGATTTTTGTCTGCAGCTCTTTTGTAGTTAATTATATAGGCAGTATTATAGAAGTCATGGCATCCACTAGGAGTCTTTGGCTAGTGTTAGAACAAGTGTGGAAAATCTCATATTCAACAAGTATGTGCTCAAATTCTTTAGAATTGCAACTTATACTTGCATTGCTAATGTTTTGGATAGTCCATGTAAATTATTCTTCTGGATAGCTTTGTTTCTATATTTGGATATTTGAAGCTTGAATCTGGTGATCACAAAATGAAGATTTTAGTCGTGAACTGACTTCATAGTGCTATAGTTGGGTACTTTCCGATTGCTATGCCCTTTGTTGTAGCTAATTCTACACCATGCCCCATTGCTTAGCTTCTAGTTTTATGTGAATTTTGTCGTTTATCCTGTTAAATAATATTTTATTATTTTTTTTGTTGATGATGCATTTTCCATTGTGAATAACTCTGCAGCCTCCCATTTAGTATTACTTCTGTCCAATCTTTGATGTTAATATACAAGCTCCTTAGTGTATTGTTCTTAAATTTTGATGTTATAATTGTTTTGTTTCGTCGGATAGATGCCAAAGAATTAAAAAAAAGAAAATTTGTTGTAAATCACCAAGAGCCTTTTGCTCAAGTGGTAGAAGTTCTCTTTTGTAGGCAAAATGTCTTGAGTTCTCTATACAGTCGTGCTAAAGAATTGTAACCCTTGATGAAAAAAAAATTAAGATTATTGTAAATGGACGGACTTCAGTGATGAACTATGTTATGACCTTTCAAATTTTTTATTAATTATATATTATTATTCACATTCCTCCAAAATGTTTTCTTATTCTTTATTATTTGAATTTACAACTCTTCTACTTGTATTTGGGTTAATTTTCATTTAATTGTTAGTCAATTTTTAATATAAATTTCATATCATTTTAATATGAATAAATATAGTGATTATTATTTTTTGTTATATTAGTTTTATCTTAAATTTCTTGATGGTGATAATTTAGTTTATATTTTCTATAGTGCGTTTCAAATTTCTATAATTAGAAGATTCAAAATTGATTAGTATGTCCTAATTGTGAATGTTCAAATAAAAATTATTACTAGAAATAAGGTGAGGGTTGAATCAAATGATAACTTAAATGCATAATTTGTGTTCTAATTATGAATATATAAATATGAGAATCATTATTAGAAATTAAATTAGAGTTAAACTCTATAGTGTTAGTGCATTACATATTTCTTGAAAATTTATGTGGCTTTGGAAGAAAATTTGTTTGAAATATGCATTTGGAACTTCATTTCAAAATTTTATATATTGAGTTATTTAGTTGTAGTTTATTGTTTTATTGAGAAACCTTTTTGAATTTTAAGAATATTGAAAAGGCTATATACGTTCACAATAAAATTAGCTTTTAAAAAAAAAAGAGCTTATAGGTATTTTAATGAAATTTAGTTATTTTAAAAGTTCACATAATTTTTTATTCCAAACTTTTTTTACCAAGCCCTAAATTCTAAAATTGCAAAAACCCTAAATTCATATAACCTTAAAACATTTCAAATTTCTTCAATTGTGAACTTAAAAATCCATACAATCCTTAAATCTTGTCTTTTTGACCAAGCCATTGCAAAAATGCACTCAAATAAAAAATTAAGGCACATTTAAATAATAATAACAACAACAATAATAATAAAAAGTTAAGAGCTTTTAAATATTTATCATTTGGAGCTATAGCTTACATTTTACTAAAGTTATATGAGTATTTCAACTCTATCACATTAATTTTGAAGATAATTATGTGAATGTGGTAAATTATGGAGATTTGAATATAAAATTTTAATTCATTGAATTTTATTCGTCATATAACTATTTTTAATATCTGATTTTCTTGAATTTTATAATTTCATGGATTTAAGAAATTATTCAAAACATGCACTCAAGTGCCCAACTATGACATTCCAAACAACTGTCTTCTAATATTAATGTTTTGATTATCTTAATTTCATTACAAATATTATAACAAGGTATCTAATTTGAAGGAAAAAGTACTTCAAATTAATTTCTAATTTATATAATCTGTAATATTTCTTATACTTTAATTATTTACTTTTTAATGTAATTATTTCATTTTTTACTATTTATGTTGATTGAAAACAAATTATTATGATACTACTAATGACTGCTTAGCTAGATGAGTGATACACAATTTTCTTCTGAGACAAATTGTATTTATTATATGTATGAAGATTATATTATATTATAATTAATATCTATGTATGACATAAATAATATGAAACTCTATTCATATATTTGAAAGTTATTTTACGTTATGTTATAAATAATCACTTTTCATTTCATTAATTTTTTCTACAAAATTTTTAATAACATTTCTGTCTGTCTGAAATTTGTTATTTAAAAATAAAACCATCAATTTAATACTTTTATTTATCATTTCTAATTATATAACTTTGTCATGCACCAAAGAGGATCCGATCCTCTAACCACTCTTTGTTCTGCAGCCATGGACGGAACCCACCATCATCGTCGCTCTCAACCACGACGAAGTTCTTCCTCATCCTCTTCTTTTGCCACTTCAACAAGTTATCGCAGGACCTCATCAGTTCCATCGGAGATCACCGGGAATTCAAGCTTTACCCCTTCTACCAGACCTGTCAACGCCGCTCGCTTTTCAGGCATTTCCGATTCAATCTCTGAACGGAAACCTGGATTCAAACAAAAACCAGATATACTAGTAGAAGAAAAAAAATCAACTTGTGTTTCTTGTATAGTTGGAACCTGCCCCTTTATGTGCCCAGGTACGGGCATTCACTTGCCTTATAATCTACTTTGTAATTTTCTTTTTCAATTTTTACATCTGTTGTTTGGTTGCTGAGTAAAAGGGAGAATTAGAGGTGAGTTATTTTATGGCTGGTTCAAAGAAATCGTCAATTGTGGATGTGAGTATTGTGTTAATATGGCTTACCACGATGAACTATTGGCGAGTCACTTCTGTTATTGGCTAAACTTTAGTGAGTCAGCTTCGGTGATTGAAGTAGTCTGTTTGGGTTTGATTTCATTTACTATGCTCCAGATAGTAGTTATCTCACTCTAGGTCTTCTCTTTCTGCCCAAGATTGCAAAAGGAGTATGCATGTTCGTATTTAAACCTTTATCTGCTTGTGTGCATGTTCATGCGTGTTTTTGTGTGTAGAAGTTTCTGTGAGGAAGAGGTAGTGAAGATGAATCCAAAAACAGAGTTAGCAATGAAATTGTAAAGCAGCTAAGGGATTTTTAGCCTTTACCGTATCTTAATATGTATCCTTTATATGATTTTTGGTTTTGCGATTTGTAGAGGGTGAAAGGCTCCAACGCGAGCGGCTGGGGGATCTGTCTGTGTTTGAGAGGTTGAACGGGAATCCGAGGAAAACATCAGAAGACCTGGCTATCAAAAAGGTAGACTCAGTTCTTACATCTCTATATTTTATGTCTATTTTACCTTCTGGAACTGGCTTTGGTTGTACACTGCTTCAAAAAAACATTCTTTTCCAAGTCATTTTGCTGTATATTTAATCTTGTTTTACTTTTTCCTTATTTGGAATCTTTGCCAATACTATTTCCCATTTGTTACTCATAAATCATTATGAATTTCTCCCTGTACTTATCTTATGTCCGCAGCCTCCAGTGACATCATTTTCTTCCCGCACTGTTACTATTATACTCTCTAGTCTACTCTTATCTCCTGGAAAATCTGACTTCTATAATAAAATTCCACTGATCAAGCATCCAAAGGAGAAACTAATACCACAGGGAATTGGTATATACAGTTATGTGTGTGTTTGACTGCTTTAATATTGAGTGTCAACCTTAGTCTCCTAGCTTCTTTGTGGTAAAGTTTCACTCGTTTCTGGTCTTGTTTGACGTACAGACTATAATAGCAAACAAAACATGTTTCATTCTCTCTTTCACTTTCTGGAAGCCAATACTTTGGTTTTTTCTGTTGGAGCATCATAATTCTTGTTGGTAGTCGTATATGTTCTTGATGCTTAATTTGTAATAAGGAATCCTTAAATTTCTGCTTAAGCCATTGTAACAGATAAATCCTTTACATGATGGAACTGATTCACATTTTTCTTACTCTTACTAGTTCTGCAGAAATATATCAGCCAAGCATATACAGCTTTCAGATGTGCGGCCTCTCCCAGTACTGGAGAAAACTATTAGCTACCTTTTAGGGTTTCTGGATTCTGAGGAACATCCTTTTGAAGTGATTCATGAGTTCATCTTTGATAGGACAAGATCCATAAGGCAGGATCTTAGCATGCAGAATATTGTTAATGATAAAGCAATCTATATGTATGAGGAAATGGTATTTTTCTCATATAATTGCCTTTCTTTCTTTTCTAAAACAGAAAGTACATCTTGGAAAAAAAGTAGACTAGTTTATTAATTGTCTATCATGAGGTTCAGTTTTATAATTCATGCTATTATGGTTGGATTCTCTTTCTTTCTTTATTTTTATGTATACTTCGTAAGTAGGGGTAGAAGAGCCTTTATCACTACCATTAGCAAAAGGATCAGTTCCGCTACCTAAACTTGTTTTCTTTAATATGCTTTGAGACACTTATGCAACATATTTTACTCATGGTGAAAAGAGAGAAATATTAGAGCCTTTAAAAGACAGAGGAATATACAAACTGTAATTTTTGAGGTTTTATATTAAGTCCATCCTAACATTTTGTGGCCAAATGTTAAATGGATAATACCTCAAGTAACGCAAATATCACGTTTGCATTTTGGTAAACATTGAAATACTCTTACCTTTTTTTTGTATATATAATGCATGTGTTACCTTATGATCATGTTATAGGTATTTTTTGGATGCAATTTTGCATATGCTTGAGGCAAAGACGTAAATTTCAACAGTCTGTTTCATTGCCATTACTCATTTCCACCATGTTTTCTCTTTTTTCTTTTTCTTTATTAATTTTCTTGAACCAAGGGGATATAGAAGTCTCACGTTTTATCAACTTTTTGTAAGATGCTATCCAGAGTTGAAGTAAATATTGCACTACACACCCTTGGATATTGTGGTTATTTTTCTCTTCCCTAGTATTTTACTTATCCATTATATAATGCAGTCAACAATCAGCGTAGCAAGTTTCTGGAACCACAATGATTCCAGCCTCTTTAAGGGATAGTTGATGCACCAATAGATGTTGTGGTCACTTCCTATGTATTAGACAGTAGCCTCAAATCATTGGCTTTGTCCACATGTATAGTAATAACAAAGAATTATGATTATTCCTTGCCAATGTTACCTCAAAATTTATATCTTATTGTATTTGGATTTCCCAATAATTGAAAGGTTACTTTTTGAATTTGCATTCTAAGGCATGTATGAATAAGTAATCTGCTATTAA
>NW_019014659.1:1571355-1583805 GCF_000150535.2 Carica papaya | reverse complement strand
ATTTGTTTCATTATCTGCAGGGGGAGTCACTCAATTTGTGGTTTCGTCATTTGCCTTCTTCAATTATGAAGTCCAAAGAAATGTGTTTTGCCCGGAAAGTTTTACGGTAACCCATCAATATCAAAGATTCCACTTGCTTCTGAGATTCATTTTCTCTGTTGAATATAGATATTAACCTTGGTTCATGCCTATACTTTTAAGTTTTTGAGATAGTAGGTCAAGCAATAGATTCTTATACTTTCTTTGAGCTACGTTATATATATATATATATTGTATTATTATATATAGTGTCTATATCAAATTAAATTAAAACTGAGAGATTCTTTGTTTTTGGTCACAGATTGTACAGGATGGGTAACTATAAGCAATTTTTCTGTATTATAGCTTCTGAGGCATCATATTTACAGTCCTGCATTGTTGAATCATACATAAACGAGGTAATAACATCAGTTTTGGGTTCATCTAGTATTTGAAAGATTATTTCTTTTTTGATGTTAGATGTCCATGGTTCCATCTACCCCAAAATAGAGAGGGGTCTGACCGATAGGTCAGGTAAGCAACCCCAGATTATCTTAACTTAGCATTAGAGAAATGGGAGTCCAAATTTAATTGGGTAGGAAGTATGCTAGAGATGAGGGGCTCAGTTGTTTCTGTTGCTCTCTTACTTCTTCTAATGCCTTTTCCCTGTTTATTTTGATAATTTGATTTCAATTTGGAGATCAGTGCCAAATTGTTTTATGTTGATATTGTCACTGCTAGCTTAGAGGCATCTGCCAATGGTATAACTGAGTTATTTTCTTCATGGAAATGAATACCTAATGCTATTTCTTGTTTGTTTCCTTTTCTTTTGTTTTAAAGTTTCGGGTGCTGGCCATGTCATGTATAAACGGTGTTGGCTATAAACTTCATCCATATCCTCTCACACAGCTATCCAAGCTCTTAATGATGCATGTATGTTTGGAGTAGATGAAATGTATTTATATCTCCTGTGTTTACTATACTTGTGAGTTTTAGAAGCTTCATTTGATCTTGTCAGGAATCAGATGTGGAATCCTTTTGTGGTGCATGTGGTCTTGAGACATGCAATGATGATGCTGGAAACAAATTTTTACCCATGAAGCAAACAACTTTTCACCATCCAAAGGAAGTAGTTTCTATCCAAGCTNNNAGAATCTATCTTAAATGTATAAATCTATATTAGTCTCGTAGGTACAAGAATTCCTAGACAGCCAATTTGGCTCCTTTTTAAGATTTATCTCATTTGATTACGGTTAGATTATGGAAGTTAAAACCTGCGATCTAGCAAAATATGTGACAATGAAGTAACTAGTAGGGTTAAGATCATTATCTATCTTTTAGTATTTTCTTTGTGATTTCAGAGACTTGTAAAATTTTATACCTGCTCCAATAGAACTGTTGCATTTACGTAGTTCCGAGTTGTATGACTTTAATGTTGATTCCTTGTTCCAAGTAGTGTTAGCTCATTTTGTATTTCCTTTTTGTTTTAACCAATCTTCACTTTTTGTCTGGCTTGCTTTCAGAATTCAATGTCTCTGATGTAATCTAGGAATTAGATCAAGTTCAAGTTATAGCACAGCATACAGGATTCTTAAAAAGCAGAAGCAACTATTGAAGATAAAAATGACTTCAGTGGCTCAAATCAAGCATTTTCAATGAGTTATCATCAATTCTATCAGGTAGCTAGCTCTTCAGTCATTTCACTATGCCTTTTCTTTTTCCATCTTCTACATTTTAAATTCTGTGAGGCCTTCAATAGCATTAATTCAAGTTTAACTGAGGAACTTAAAAGATCACTGAGCATATTTAGTGATTTCCACCTTAATATATATATATATTTTAAAATAATAAGGTGATGCACCTTACTATTTTAATTATGACAAAATGACTAAATTATTCTTGAGAGAACAAAGAATAATGTGTAAATAAAGCACTGATCTGGTGATGCACGAGTAGAAGAGAAACTTTCCATCTTACCAAAGAAAGTAAGCATCTATTTGGATTCCTAAGCCTTCCCTACAGTAAAGAGAAATACCGGTAAACAAAATACTTATAAGTTTGGGATCAGTAATATCTACTGTAGCGAAAGAAGACCCAGTGCACTTCGAATTTTTAAAAAAACATCAAAGTGCATCCCCTATTAGTATCTGTGAATAAACTATCTGGCAAAATACGGCATTGTCATTCTTGTATAAAATTTTACCATAAGTAATAATAGTTATTGCACTAAGGTCCCCAAAGTTTCAGTGGCTGCAGTAACACCTGCAAAAGCAGTAGTAACTGCTGCTGCCCTAGATTATTATAATGCACTCAAATGTTGGTAACTTTTAACCCAACATTTTAACGGATGGTGTGATTGATATTTAGAAGATGCATATTATCTCAATTGGAAGCGTAAGTAGGTGTTGGTTCTTGATATTCCCACCTAGTATTATCATAGTTTAATTCTATATTCCTTAGATAATTTTTCTTTTTTAATCTGAAGTCTTCATATTTTGACCTTTACAGGTATAACAAACCAGTACTCAATTAAATTTTAATGAGAAATAATGTATGCTATGCATTTTTAATTGAGCCTAATGTTGCAAGGTTTGTTTACATGCCTTATCTTCGTTTAATTTTTGCTTGTAGAACTGTAATCGTGTTGCTCATAACTACATTCTTTAAATTTGCGCTGTACTACCCTTTTTGGCCTGCTTGAATGGCTCCTTGATTAAGAATACTCACGCAGATGTACACACACATTTATCTATTCATATCATTTTGTGCATTTTATTAGGATCAAAAGTTTAAAATTTTGCATTTGTATTTGCAGGGGAAAGTGCCGTTTGTCTTTGATGATATAATCTTTGAACTCGCAAGACTGTTGGATCATTTAATGCTTAACTGTATATAATGTTGGCTTGTAGCAGCTTTGTTCTCTGTATATTAGAAAGGCTAAGTAGAATCCACTCTTTTTAAAGGTGATGAATTGCTGTAAAATTCCCCTTGGATTGTACAGATTCTCGTGTAATTTGCATTAAGGTAACTTATGCCATTTCTGCCATTGACTTCATTAAATACAAGTCTCCAAATTTTTAGGGTGATGTCCTAAACAAGAGAATTACTCCTTGTGGAATTTCTTGGCACAAATTATTTTGCATACTCAGGGTTAAGTATGAGCAATATTATTTTATTCTGAATAATTTCTGAATAGAGGTGCAAGTTACAAATTCCATTGCAAATTCTATTTAACTTTATAAAATTTATAGTTGGAATATAGCAATTTAAATTAGAAATAATATGAATAAAAGATATAACTCAAGAGTTTATTCATTTGTTCTCAATGTTACGAAATAACTTATGTACTTCCAGCATACTCATAATCTGAGTGATTCTTTTCTTAAAACAAGTGTTAGTGATTCTAAACGGTGAGGGAACAAATCAAACATTAATTTGTTATTTTTTTTGTGTCATCAAATCACCTAAAAATTTTTATGCGAGACCATTTTTATTTCATGATATAGTTGCAAGAAAAATTTTCAATGCCCACAAGAACTTGGGAAAAGAAAGTCTTGAGCACTAACTTCTACACAGAGAAGCATGCATGTCTGCTTTTCTAGTTCTTCGCTATCAGTCAAAGGAAAACCAAGCAAGTCAGTTTCATGCCCAAAGCAGTGTAACAACCAGAAACAGCAGAAGAGCCAGTCCAAAACAGAATCCCACAACCACCATGAAAGCCTGCAATGGCCAAAATCAAAGCAGATGCTTGAGAATTGAGTCAAAAAAACACATGAAGATTTTGAAGTTTCTAGTGGAGCTTACTTTTCCCTGAGATTCAAATTTAAATTTGACAGTGAACCATGACAATCCTCTATCAACGACAGGTGCAAGCGCAAGGGCCCTGCAATAACAAGAAAAATAAAGCATCTTTTCAGAAATTTAAGTTGACTGCACATGATGGAAACATAACGCTCTTGGCATATGAGCAGCAACAAAGGTAACAAGCTTATACTTCGACAGTAACATTTAGCTCAATTGGTACTATCTCTTCACTTATGTCTTTGAAATTTTTATAGAAAATAAATTTAAAATTTTTTATTTCTTATTTTATTTACATTTAAAAAATATATATAGAATAGTTATCTTTATTTTATTTAAATTCTAATTATAGGATATAATTATACTATTACAATTCTAAATAATATAGTATTTTACTTAACATAAAATTTTTATCAATACTCTCCTCAAGTTGACGCAAAAATATCACACATGCCCAACTTGCAAATCAAATTCTGAAGAGATTTGTTACATAGTTCTTTAGTGAAAATGTCAGCCACTTGGTCGCCAGAAGATACATGATATAAACATAGAGAACCACCAACCACTTTCTCTTTTATAAAGTGTCGATCAATCTCAATGTGTTTTATTCTGTCATATTGAACTGAATTATAAACAATGTTAATTGTTGCTTTATTGTCACAAAACACAGAGTTTTTCATTTTTAAGTAGTTTTAACTCCCCCATTAGCTTTTGCAACTATAGTACTTCACATACTCTTTGAGACATTGCTCTATATTCTGCCTTAACACTGAAGCGAGCAATCACACTTTATTTTTTACTTTTCCATGTGACTAAGTTGCCTCCTACAAGTGTGCAGTAATCTGTAAGTGATCTTCTATCATCTAGAGAACCAGCCCAATCGGCATCTGTAAATGCTTATATTTTAAGGTGACCATACTTAAAAAAAAACAGACCTTTTTCTGGTACAGACTTTAAGTATTGTAATATGCGGAAAATAACATGTAAATGAGTGTCACGAGGATCATGCATGTAATGGCTCATAAGACTAACTGCATATGCTATATCGGGTCTGGTATGTGAGAGATAAATAAGTCTTCCAACTAATCTCTGGTATCTTCCCAAGTCAACTAATGTACCACTACTTGCTTGCAATTTGTGGTTGCTCTCAATAGGTGATTCTGCCGGCTTACAACCCATCATACCAGTCTCTTCTAATAAGTTTAGGATATAGTTCCTTTGAAAAATGAAGATTCCCTTATTGGATCTGCCAACTTCAATCCCCAAAAAATATCGCAATGTTTCTAAATCTTTTATTTCAAACTCTTGAGCAATAAGTTCCTTCAACTGAGTCATCTCCTTTGTATCATCTCCAGTCACCACAATATTATCCACATAAACAATGAGAAAAATGACTTTACCCTCACAATGTTTAATAAATAAGGTACGATCTGTATTACTTTGTTGATATCCAAAAGAGATTATAACTGTTCTAAACTGTTCAAACTATGCTCTTGAAGACTGCTTTAATCCATATAAAGCCTTGTTTAATTGACAAACTTTTCCTTGCATCCTCTCATCTTCAAATCCATGTGAAATTTTCATGTACACCTCTTTTTCTAAGTCTTCATGGAGGAATGCATTTTTTACATCAAACTGTTGTAAATTCCAATCAAGATTAGCTGTGCAAGACAAAAGTATCATAATTGTGTTCATCTTCGCAACAGGTGCAAATGTCTCCTGATAGTCAATCCCATAGATTTGAGTAAATCCTTTAGTCACTCATCTAGCTTTATACCTTTCGATCGATCCGTCTACTTTGTGTTTTACAGTGACCCATTTGCAACCATCTTTTTTCCCTGTAGATGTGAAACAAGTTCCCATGTTTCATTTTTTGTCAATGCTCTCATTTATTCAATCATGACTTTCTTCCACTTCGGATCTTTTAGAGCTTCTCTCCAATCCTGTAGAATAAACACAGAGAAAACAGACAAGACAAATGCTCTATAGGAGAGAGATATAGAGTCATAGGAAACAAAGTTAGATATAGGGTGCTTAGTACAAGTTCTCGTTCCCTTTCTAATAACAATAAGTTTATCTGATAAATCATAAGAGAAAGATAACTTACCAGTATCTTCTAAAACCAAAGAAGATTTTTGACCTGGGACATACTGCATAATGACTTTTTCAGACTTCTCTCTCATTGAATACATTTTCAAGTCTAATTTATCTAGATGTCTAACATTATTTTCTGTAATAGAATTCTCCCCCTGAATATAATTATCAATCTTACCCAATTAGGTATCACTTCTTCTTTCTCACTCTCCCCCTGAAGAGGTGTTGAGTTTGAGTTGAAGTAAGACTCATTCTCCCTAAAGATAACATCCATAGTTATAAAGTATTTTCTAAATGATGGATAATAACACTTATAACCTTTTTGGGTAGAAGAATATCCAACAAATACACACTTAAGAACTCTAGATTATAGTGTACCCACATTTATAGCATGAACAAAGTACACACATCCAAACATTTTTGAGGGAACAATGTAGGAATTTTTTCCTTACAAAACCTCCATAAGACTTTTAAAATTCAGGATCCGCAAAGACATTCTATTGATAAAATACACAACTGAGAGAACTGCATCTCCCTAGTAACTCTTTGGTAGATTCATGGTGAATATTAATGACCGATCTACCTATAGTATGTGTCTATTTTTTCTTTCAGCAATCCCATTTTGTTCATTGGTGTAGGCACAACTTGTTTGATGAATTATTTCATTTGACTCCAAGTAGGCACGGAACCTACTATCCATATATTCTGTACCATTGTCAGTTCACAGAATCTTAATTTTAGTACAAAACTGTGTACATATCATTTTGTGAAAAGATTGAAAATATGAAAATACATCACTTTTTGCTTTTAACAGATAAATCCATATTAATATAGTACAACAGTCAATAAAGATAACAAACCATCAATGAGCAAAAAGAGAGGTATTCTGAGTAGTTTCCCACACGTCAGAGTGAATAGTCTTAAAAGGATCAATACTTCTATTATTACTTAAATGATAAGAGCTCCTCTTATGTTTAGCAAGTTCGCATGCATCACAAAATAAAGACTTCATAGAGGTTCTTTTGAATAACGACCCCGAAAATTTAAAGAAAATGTATGTGAATTGATAACTGGATAATGTCGACAGCCTAACTAGATATCCTGAGAGATGGTGGACGGACCGGGTCCGTAGGGAACCCTACCGGGAACGTGATCTCTCATACCGGACGGGGTATGGAAACTTTATGATTTGGCGCCCATACTGGACGGGGTATGGGGACGGCTCGTTTCACCCTCATACCGGACAGGATATTGAAGTTCATGGTTTTTAGACGCCCATACCGGACGGGGTATGGGGACAGTCCTGCAATTAAGTTATTAATGTTAATGGTTCACGTGTAGCGGGGACCCCCTATGGATCCCCATGGATACTAGTAGGCTGGTAAAAGAGGAAATTTGTTGTCTGATTATTAAAGTACAAAAGTATAACATGTGTTACGTTACAAAGTGTATATGATTTTATGATGGTTATAATGTTATTGTTTTCATATGTTATTTTCACGAAACTCACTGAGGTAAGTGGACAGTAAAGGTTTTTATTATTAATAAATGAGTTTGTTATAAATTATGCTCAATTGGTCGTTTTTTGTTTTCTACCAACCTTTACTTCTGTGACTGTGAGATAGTGTGATATTTTTACTGGGCTAGTGTAACTCAATTCCTTATTTAACCATTTCACATCAGGAGGATTTAGTTCCCGAGCCCGTCCCGCAGGAAGACGGCGAGTAGACGCCTAAGGATTTCATAATTTTATTTATAGCATTCATTACTAGTATTTACCTTAGTTGGTTTATTTTTTCACACGTTGAAGACGTTTTTGGTTATTGTGTAAGAGATGTTAATCAGAATTTTTATTTCGCTTTCGCACTTAGAACTTTTTAATACATACATTTTCTTTAAATTTCCGGGGTCGTTACAGTTGGTATCAGAGCCGCGTTCTTTGGACTCATCCCTTACACAATAATGCTTAGAGAAATACCCACCGATAAATCATTACTCAACTCTTCCTTGTGAAATGTAGGGTCCAAGGAATTGAGGAGAGGAAGACCCCTACTAAATCGAGCAGCCGGAGATGATTCGCTTCGGGAAGATGTGGACAGAATATTTGAGATGCTGGAAAGGATCATGGCCGCCCAGCAAGGTCGAGAGGAGAGAAGGGAGTTACCCGAACCTCCCCCACTACCACAGGTTGAGCCACCACTACAGCAAGCGGATCCCGAGCCACCCTGGCACGAGCCTGCTCCACCACAGTACCACCCGGCACCACCGCCGCAGTATGAACCGGTGCCCCAGCCACCGTACTGCCCGGCACCACCACAGTACAATCCGGTGCTCCCACCATATCAGCAGGTGGCACCACAGGGCCCCCCAGTCTATCCCCAGCCGGACCCAGTCCCTCTTCCACGGGACCCAGCTCATTCCTTGATCGACCCAGACTACATAGAGAGGTACAGGAAATTGAACTCTTCCACTTTTGCAGGGGGATCATCTTTCGAAGATGCCCAGTACTGGTTGGCGGAGACTAAGAGAGCTTTCAAGACCTTGGGAGTGGTTCCCGGGTAGAGAGCTGCCCTTGCTTCCTACATGTTGGTAGGGGAAGCAGGTCGTTGGTGGGAGCTCAAGCAGACCACCCTGCCTACACCAGCCACTTGGGAGCAGTTCTTAGCGGCCTTCCATGCGGAGTATCTCCCTGAGCACATCCGACACCTGAAGGAGATGGAGTTTGTTCAGTTGGTCTAGGGAAACATGACGGTATCGGAATATGCTTGTAAGTTCCTAGAGCTGGGCCGATACTCTCCGGAGACATTGATGGATGAGGGTAGGAAGGCCAGAAGATTCCAGTGGGGCCTCCGCCTAGAGATCAAGCAACACTTATTGGTACTGGAGCTCAAGACATACTCAGCAGTTCTAACAAAGCCGCAAATTGTGGAGAGGAGTTTCAACACCCATCCTCAGTCAGCAGGGAGTCACCAACCCTCAGCTCCACCCCGCAGACCAGCACCTACTGCGCCGGTCCAACCAAATAAGAGGCCTAGACCAGTGATCTAGGCCCCTCCTCAGGCTCCAGGGGTAGCACGTGGAAAGATTTGCCAGCACTGTGGCAGGGATCACGGGGACCGACCATGCTACCGCCTCAACAACACCTGTCGCATATGTGGTAGTGGTCAGCACTATGCGAGAGAGTGTCCGAAAAACCAGAACCAAGGAAGACCTCCTTTTCAGGGCAAGGTTTACAACCTCACCTACCAGGATGCCGACGCCGACCCGGACGTGGTACATGGTATGTACACTATCTGTGACCATATTGCTCATGTTTTATTTGACACTGGTGCATCGCATTTATTTGTTTCACATGTTTTTGCATCCAAACTTAATGTATCACCTAATAAACTTGATTCAATGTTGTTTATATCTCCTGCAGGGGGTGAAACACTATTAGGGAAAGTTGTCTACAGGGTTTGTGCCATGGAGATAGCAAATAGGAAACTAAGTGTAGACCTGATAGGTTTAGACACGGGGGATTTTGATGTAATCTTATAAATGGATTGGCTAACAGCATATCACGCCACCATAGATTACTTTAACAAGAAAATTGTATTTAATCCTCCCAATGATGAGCCATTTACAAATTAATAAAATAATTTAGTATTTATTCCTTGATGGCAAGTTTCCTTAATTTTCTAGTACTTTAATCTTGCTATTTTCTCTAACTAGGCAAGCCCAAGAAGGAAATTTGTATCCAAGAGATTCTGGTAGTCCGAGACTTTCCAGATGTGTTTCCGGACGAACTACCCGGACTGCCAGTGGACAGGGAAGTCGAGTTCACTATAAACCTACAGCCAGACACCCAGCCCATTTCGGTTGCTCCTTACCGCATGAGCCGCATTGAGATGGAAAAGCTGAGGAAACAGATCACTGAATTGCAAGACAGTAGTTTTATTAGACATAGTGTGTCCCCCTGGAGTGCCGGAGTCACTTTTACAAGGAAGAGAGATGGAACATTGAGATTGCGTATTGATTACAGAGGATTGAATAAGGTTACAATCAAGAACAAATATCCCCTTCCCAGAATTGATGACCTCTTCGATCAGTTGCAGGGTGCGCAGGTCTTCTCCAAAATAGACCTGCGATCAGGTTACCATCAGGTGAAGATAAGAACAGAAGACATCCCCCAGACGACCTTTCGAACCAGGTACGGACACTATGAGTTCCTGGTCATGCCATTTGGGCTAACCAACGCCCCGACAATCTTTATGGATATGATGAACAAGGTCTTCAGAGAGTTCTTGGATCAATTTGATATCGTGTTCATCGATGACATCTTAGTCTACTCAAAAAGCAGAGAATAACATGCTCACCATCTTGCCCAAGTCTTGCAGGTCCTCCGAAAAAAGAAGTTATATGCAAAGTTGAGTAAGTGAGGATTCTGACTTGAGCAGACCGCCTTCCTAAGACACATCATATCGAAGGAAGGAGTATTAGTGAATCCCGAAAAGGTTGAAGCGGTACTTGGCTGGGAGAAGTTGACATCAGTTAAGAAAATCCGGAGCTTCCTGGAGATGACAGGTTATTACCACAGGTTCGTTGAAGGATTCTCCAGCCTAGTAGCTCCTTTAACCCAACTCACTAAGAAGAATGTCAAGTTTGAGTAGAATGAGGACTGCAAAAGAAGTTTTTCAGAATTAAAGAAACGGCTGACTACTGCACCCGTGCTGTCTTTACCGAGTGGATCGGGGAGATATACAGTTTATAGTGATGCCTCCTATCTAGGCCTGGGTTGTGTCCTGTGTGTCCTGATGCAGCATGAGAAGGTCATAGTATATGGGTCCAGACAGTTAAAGAATAATGAGAAGAATTATCCCACCCATGACTTGGAGCTTGCCACAATCATACACGCCTTGAAAACCTGGCGCCACTACTTATACGGAGAGACCTTTCAGATCTATACCGATCATAAAAGTTTGAAACACATATTCACTCAGAAGGATCTCAACATGCGCCAGAGAAGGTGGATGGAACTCCTTAAAGAGTATAATTGTGATATCTTATACCATCCGGGTAAGAGTAACGTGGTACCAGATGCTCTCAGCAGGAAAAGTACAAGTATCTTAGCCCATTTGATGGTTTCAGAATGCAGGCAAATTGGGGCCACACAACAGGTTCGACTTCAGGACCTGAGGAGAGTCACATGTTTGGGTCGCTTGACAGTCCAGCCTGAGTTAATCCAGAGAATAAGAGAAGCCCAGTCAGTCGACCCCGCCCTAGTAGCCTGCAAGATTGATACAGAACAGGGAGCAAGCTCATAATTCCGAGTATCTGTCGATGGGTTACTCCGGTTCCAAGACAGAGTGTGTGTTCTAGACGACAGCGAGTTAAAGAGAGACATCATGACAGAGTCCCACAGCTCAAAGTTTGTCATGCATCCCGAAAGCACCAAAATGTACCAAAACATGCGACCCCGGTTTTGGTAGAATGGGATGAAGAGAGACATAGCCGACTTTGTATCTAAATGCTTAGTATGTCAGCAGGTCAAGGCAGAGCAACAACGCCCAGGTGGGCTACTTCAACCTTTACCGATCCCGGAGTGGAAGTGGGAACACATCACCATGGACTTCGTGACGGGATTACCCAAGGCACATTCAGGACATGACGCCATCTGGGTAATTGTTGACCGGTTTACCAAATCTTCCTACTTCTTGGCCATCAGGATGACCGACCCCTTGGACAAGTTGACAAGAATGTATTTTCGGAAAATAGTCAGATTGCATGGAGTTCCAGTGACAGTGGTATCCGACAGGGACCCTAGGTTCACTTCTCGGTTTTAGAGTAGTTTTCAGCAAGGCATGGGAACAAAACTGTCTCTCAGTACTGTCTTCCATCCTTAGACTGATGGACAATCAGAAAGGACAATTCGTACACTTGAGAATATGCTTCAAGCTTATGTCCTTGACTCTGGGGGCTATTGGGACGACCATCTACCCCTAATAGAGTTTGCCTACAACAACAGCTACCGAGCGAGTATCGGCATGGCTCCGTATGAGGCGTTATATGGGCGCCCATGCAGATCACCGATTTGTTGGGAAGAAATGGGCGATAGAAGATTGTTCGGCCCGGAGTTGGTAGAGGAGATCACGTCTAAAATAATTAAAATCAGAAAGAACATTCAGACGGCTCAGAGTAGGCAGAAGAGTTATGCGGACACCCGGAGGAGAGATCTAGCGTTTGAGAAAGGCGACCGGGTGTTTCTTAAGGTCACTCATTTCAAGGGAATTAGTAGGTTCGGCAGGAAGAGAAAACTGAACCCCTGATTTATTGGACATTTTGAAGTCTTAGACAGGATTGGTATTGCTGCCTACAGACTAACACTGCCTCCAGAGCTCTCCAAGGTCCACAATGTGTTCCACGTATCCATGCTACGTAAGTACAACTCGGACCCCTCTCATGTCTTGGCTCATGAACCGCTTCCACTCCAAGATGACTTATCATATGAAGAAGTACCAGTCGGTATCATGGACCGAAAGAATAGGATACTCCGCA